>JAULBU010039028.1:0-34918 GCA_032358235.1 Odonthalia washingtoniensis | reverse complement strand
TACTGTAGTGGAGGGGGTCATCATCGCGGTTCGTTTCGTTACAGTTCACCTGGGTATGGTTGTGGGGGTGATCGCCACCATTTATGTCACGGTATTACCGTTGGGTCAGGGTGTCCGTGTCGCTTCGAGTTCTTGTTGGTGATGGTGACGGGTTGCGGAGAGGTAAACGCACGCTGTGCGATATTGGAACGGCATCAATGCTGGTGATGACGGTTGCTTCGTGGTAGACAGTGCTGACGGGTATGTAGGATTGGCTCGGCGGCGTCTTTTTTCTCCTTTTTGGGGGAGAACAGGAGTCTATGTGCTGGAAAATAGGGGAGCGTCAAAAAATTATAATCAATCCGACGAAGCATAACAAAAATTCAAGCGTCTTTGCCATGCAAAAATAATTATGCAAAAAGGAGCTGTTTTTTAACGAATTCCACCAGAATTTTGCTCTTAAAATTGTTCTTATTTCGGTCAAAATAGCGAACTATACATCGACATTTTCCGTCAATTGTGTTAATTTTTTCCACATGGCTGCTTTTCGCTGTCATCTCCACTATCATCTTCATCTTCATCATCGATATCTTTCGTTTCCTGCAAGTATTTATACTAACTGTAAAATTGCAGAAAGTTACAAAACATATGTCCATGGGCACCTGGTTCCATGAAATCTTTCATCAATGTAACCATTTACTTCATGTCGTTGTCGTCGAAAGAGCCGTGCTTCGAATTTTTTCGGACAAGAGCTCTCCTAGAATTATTCAGGGAGTCTGTTAATTCCACATCAGATTTACCATTAAGTGTGACACCCACCTCTGTGGAATGAGTTTCCAATAAACATTCGAATAGTACATCGTAAATGTTGCAAACAGATTCCATACTTGTTTTAAAATTTTCCATTACTGCAACACTGGCCGTTCCTAAATACAAGGAAGGAGCCGGATGAACTCTATTTAATTCCTGACTTATGTCAGGCTCTTCTTTAATGTCTTTTCAGGTTTGTCTTTGTCGATGATGTTTCAGGTGTTTTTTTCCAGGCTGTCCGGAGTTTCTCTTTTCTCGTGATGGGTGGGAAACTATTGCATACTCGATGTACGTTACCTCATACCTGGAGATATTGTGTGAGGTGTGTTATTTTCTGAACGTTCCTGTCGCGATTATTCATCATCATTTTCGTTATCAGAAGTACCTGGAACCGTCAGATCAATAACATGCAGTAAGTTTGATTGCCTATCCAAAGAAAAGAAACCCATCACAAAATGAGGCAAGGAATTGAAACAGCTGGTGAGAGATGGAGCACTGATACCTTCCGGAGTAACCACTGACTTGGTGATCATTGGATGCACAATATAAACTGCGTTGGTGGAACTTATGAGGTATTGTTGAAATGTCTCTCATTTCATCAATGCTTCGTCACCCACCTCATATAACCTATCTTTCAGTAACATGTTAGATAATGAGGACATAATGAATAAGAAGTGCATGTGATGGCGCCATCTTTTTCTTCTGATCTTGACCATGCCACAGGGTCCACATTCTCCGACTGGAAGAAGGGAACTTGGTCGGAAAGAAATGCGATTGAAGTTGAGGACAATGGTACAGCTATCGAGGTCCGCAAGTTTAACGTTGAAGAATATGAATCGGTCGATTTGTGGCTCACTATATTCCAAATAAGTGGAAGTCAAAACACCTCTTCGAGACATCGACCCAGCTCATCACAAAGAGCGTATAGAATCGATAAAGAAGAACGAATTAAATCTGGAAAGACAACGCTATCAGTTACGAAACATCCGGAAAGAAACCAAGACATGAAGAGTATAGAGGAACTGGTTGAGGTGGAAAATGGAACAAGAGTTGTAAAGTCGGGTTTAAGGTTGGATATTTTTTTTGACTGGCACCATCGTGAGTCCTGCCTTCGAGAACTTACTGCGGAGGAATGTCAGAAATATTAATGGACCGGGAAGCCGTTCCGGCTCTGCACACTACGCAGAAAGGATGGAATCTACTTGAACTCATGGTGTTTTGTCAACCACACCCGGACGAACAACCATACGATCGAACAGGTCCGAAGAGATGCGACCTTTGTTCATACATTGCAATGCGTGATCAACTACTCGAAAAATTTCGAATACCAGTATAATGTTCCGTTTCAGACGGTTCTTAATTCCGATATTGTCACAGATTTGATGGATTCAGACTTTATTCTTGGAAAAAGTGTCGAACTAGTCGCAAAACCAGACTGGCATGTATTTACGTGATGTAAGATCAGCACCTTGTGTAAGTACGATGCCAAGTGGTTGTTCTGGGTACTACTGTAGTTCAGTTTCTTTATGGTGTAGTGTGGATTAACTCTTGTTTTAATGTAGGAATGTAGCGACATGGTGATGATGCGTGTGTGGAATTTTAGAGGGTAGAGCTACTGTAGTATAATAGTATGCAGATAACAGGAGTATTAGCAAACAAGAGGAACAGGAGAAGCTAGGTGGGGGTATGTGTTTCAGGGTAAGAAATGTGAGTACAGGGCAAATGGGCAGGCTAGAGGCCAGGTGAGGTGTAGAAAAGTAGGACTACGAGTAGGGACCAATTGTATCTATACAGTTGTTTCGGAAAAGCGCGAACAGGTATCTTAACCTGTTTGTTGAATTCTTGACTGGATGTATACACCACTGTATGTAACAATAATAAACTATTGTTTTATTATTGTAGAGTTGAAAAGTGAGGAAAAAGGGAAAGAGAAAAGAAAGAGGAGGGGCGAAGACGTTCTTATACCAGATGAGAAGGTCAAAAGCCAAAGAGAGACAGTAGTCAGAGGATTGCGCCACCATGTAGTAACATACGTGTACACGTGGAATGATAGAAGATTGTGATCAAATAGAGTGGCCTAATTAGTAGATTACTGTATTAGTCAGAAATTTTTCCAGCAGGTTTGACAGGTATCATGTTTTGATTCCAGCAGAAGATTTAGATTGTTTGTGGTGTGTCCCATTCTTGTTGTGACTACTGTATTAATCAAAAATTCGAACACATTATGAACTTCAGGTTCGTGTCGCAAAGGTTTTTCTAATGGACGAGAGTATCCCTGGTATAATTTGGAGGTTTGCATCTGCACAAGGATCTGATACTGACAAACACATTTGCCTTGCTCATGTCAAAGACGGAACTTTGATGGCTAATGACATCAAGTATCTGCCATTTATGATGATAGCGGCCAAAAATTATATTGGTAACCAAGAGAAATAATCTAAATTCAACGCGATGTCATTTTACACAGCGTGCATAAGTTGTTTGGTTAGTCTTCAATCTACATCAGAAGACATCACGGAAGATGTAATGACGTTCGAGGAGTTAATGAAAACGAAAGTGGAAAATCGAAAGGGGGCAAATGGTGGTAGAAATATTGTTCATCACCTAGATGAAACTATTTTCATGAAGTTTGAAGGGCAAGAAGAAAAGAACTTCCAGTATAGCTGTCAAAAGGATTAATTCTGCAAAGGAAAAGTACGAACGAATTTAAACCTTGTTAGAGTCAATCCAGCGAAAGAGAAGAAGTAAGGGGAATTACGAACGGAAGCAACGCCATAAAATCACACTGCACAGAAAAGGCCGGACACAAAGGATAAAGGTACCCCAGTTGAAGTGATATTGGTGGGTAGTGATGACGAATAAGAAGCTGATGGAAAACAGGAGGGGTCAAGAGGATCAAGAATTGAAAGAAGAATAAGACTGCAGGAAACAACACAAGTAGTGGAGACAGGAATTCTAGTGCGTCGATACCTTCACTTTCAAAGTCGAAAACCAATAAGCCATCAACGACGGAGGAAAATATAAAGGTAGTGAAGAAACTGGAAGAAACCATGGACAAATTGATGATTAATTACCCGAAGGTGCACCTTCGTCCATCCAGCGACAATATTAGAAGAAAGGAATCCATGGCATTTATTGAAAATACAAGGCTTCCTACTGGGCTTCGTTGTGACAGTCTGGAAAGGACCGAAATGTTCAGTGATGTTTGCCACAATTTAGGATTTTTTCTAATACCACCGAATCATTGCGCTGGAAACTTCTTCAACAATGCGGACGTCAATTTCACAAGGTCAATAGCGTGGGTATGGGAAAACATGCCAATTTGAAGTCAAAAATCAACCTTACTGAAGAAGAATACTGAAAAAGGTCCCTTCAATAGTATGAAGAGGGCTCCGGAGTGGCATATTTCCAAAGAAATATGCGGAAGTATTTTCCGATGGTTGGTGTATTCTGACAGGGTTTGCGGATCCAACAGATGTACCGAATCACATCTTAGATAAAATGGACATGCCCGATACATATACGAAGGAGTAGTTCCAGAGACAGCCTCCGTTTGAAGTCTTCTTATATTCCTGTAAGAGAAGATGAATTATCTGTATAATATGATACAGACAACGATAGGAACGATGAAAATAATAATCTGGAGAAAACGAAAAGCTTTCGACGATATTATACCCTCCCGTGACGACGATGACGAGTTGAAAATGAAACATTTGGTACAATTCAACATGTTGAAGCTGATGGCTAATATTTGTTTGTACCTTAATTATTTTAATGAAAACAGTCATCATAATAAAATATTTCGAATTTGAATATGTCTTTATTTTTCAATTCTTTTCATGATAAACGGGAAACCGTAGAAACGAGGATTGTGTTGACCAAATATTGTTCATGACATGAACATGTCTCAGACATGCAGTACATATAAATTACAGGCTGTCATTTGTATTAACTAGATAAAAAGAAACATGTGACATTACTATAACGGTTACCATTGACATATTTATTGTCGTACTGTTTGAAAGGCAAGTGTTGTAGGCATGTATTTGAAAAAGTACTGTATTATATATGTGCGCCATCATACTAGTCACATAGCTTATTGTTTTTTTTCAGATCATGATGGATAGAAACTAACAAATAATTGGTGTAAACAAAATATCAAAAAGTATCATCAAATTGGATGGGAAAATAAATTTAATAATCAACGGTTGATTATTTGAAAAATTTCCTCATCCAGGAGAACGCCTACAATTTACAGGATACAAGTAGTTCAAAGTTGCAAATTTTTGAACGTCGTTACCAACCTCAGTAAATCGCAACTAGACTCCCATCATGAATTAATTGAGAAACAATACTGAGCCGTACGGGTACCATACCACGGTACAGTTATGACACCATATCATGCTACCGTTATGGAACCACATCCTGCAATCAGTTACATAAGTTGTTCCATATAATATAATATAATATATTTTTAATTATGGCTGCAAATCGTGCTATCGTTACGATACCATATGATACATTCAGGTGTATCAGATGTATCATATAATATAATGTAGTTGTAATTGCGACTTCAGGTACAGTTTATACTGGTCCCTAAAAATTCTGATACGGTTACGGCACCATATACTGCATTCAGGTACATTACATGTATCATGTAATACAATGTACTTGTAATAGTAGGCATATAACATTTTATTGATGATGAATAGTATCATTAGTAAGGAAAACAATACAATAAGCTTGTAGAATGTGCTGCCTCGATCTTATTTGACAAGAAGGTCAAATAATTGTGATCCTAATTTGCAAATGTGAATTTGGCAGTATAGTGTGATATGTGTTTCCACAGTAAACATGTAACATAGATACAGCAAGGCTGACTTATTCAGAGTAAATCAAATTGTCTCATTCAGTACTGATGACATGATTTAAAGATCTCTACAGAATGAAGCGACAGGAAGTAATGATGTCTACTAGTGCAGTTATTTAGGTTAAGGGAGATGGTAAGATTCCCAATCGTTCTTGGACATGCTTCAAATCTATTATGATAAAAAGGCAACCACAGTAAAAAGCAATGCTCTGGTAGCAAATGCAGTGAACGCTATTATTTTAAACTTCACAGCGCAGTTCAGGCGTCACATCATAGACAATGGCTATACAATAATTGGTTTTGTACCTGTCGGGAATTAACCGATATCGGTAGATGAAAATTTAACGGGTTCTGATGACATGATTTCCATTTATGGATTCACATATTCCAAACTGTTCCTTGAATGGATAACGTATTGTTGAATTCAACATATGATGGGCGAACAGAAAAATGGCTGTTTTACAGCAATCTTTAGAATCCATTCTATTGCCTCCCGCACACAGTCTGGTTTCCAAGTTTGATTGAAGACAACCGACTCTAATTTCTTCCCACTAATAGGGTCATATTGTTGTGACCTTCCCTAGTGTAAGGATAAATCTTCTATAAGACGTGGAACGTCAGTGAACCGACCCTGTTATAGATGAATGGGAACACTGGAAGATATACGGAATGGTTCAAAAATGTGACTGGCACTATGGACATGACGAGGGATGTACGTGTAGATGTACAACTACTGATGGAAGAGGTCTTATTATGCGAGTCTACTGGACAGAGGGAAGAGAAAATATACTGATGAAAGAAGTTGATGGACTACTAGCTGACCATTCCTTAGTACTTTGGAAATAGTTTCTTGAAGACACGAATGGGATACCTACCATACTGCCAGATGATGTATATTCAATTTACACATTTTAGCCACTTCACAATCTTCACCTCGGATTATCAAAATTGGCGAAGAAATGTTTCATGTCCGATTTGTCATCTGATAGTTCATCTAATCCTCGTGACCGAGTAAAGAAAAAGAAGAAACTTTTGGAAATGCGGACAAGTATCCTAAGAGAATCGAACTCTGTTTCGGCTGCCATTCAGAAATATTACACACTACCAGGTTTGCACGTAGACTTTTCAAAAAATAATCTTCTTCCAAATTGAATGAGATATTCACTAAGGATGGGGTACGCCGTACCACGGCGTGGAATGATGGAGGGGAAAAAATATAAACAGTTCATCATGGTGTTCCATTTCGTAGCAGGGTGAGTGAAGCGTGCTACAGGATATGACAAGGAAATCCCGCTGAAAAACGTTTAGAGAACATATTCAGATATTGGTAATGCCATCATGTCCAATGATGTCACGGACGGTTGGTCTGACTTAAAACTGGAAATGTTGGAAGAATACATACAAAATTTAAAGGTTCTAATGAAAGAAACATTTGAATTAGCAGCCTGCGAAGGTCTATTTACATCTAAGTACCATCTTCTGCATCATCTTGTTACAGATTTGAAACATTTCTGAACAATGGATATGCTGAACGCTACACTTTTCGAACATTTCGACCTTTCCATAAAATTGGCGTATATATCAACAGAAAAACGTGCTGTAACAAGAATGGAGGAAGAAGTAGCAACAGTGGAACATACAATGAGGAAGATACACTAGACACGCTTTTCAACGAAGGTGGATACAAGTGATGTGCACAACATCCAAAGCATGACGCTATATCTGGTACGTGACGGGGAAACTGTTTCTTGCACAACATTGAGACAAGTTACAAAAACCATAATTCATTTCCACCTACTTCACTGCAAATTAAATGTACTCAGTTATCAGCCAAATTATTTACTATGTTCAAGTCATATGTGTTACACACGTATTTCAATATTATCCGAGGAACATTTTATGAAAATTGAAACGGTGGATCGCGACAATCTTATAACTTTCGTGAAGTCAGAATTCGAATTAGGGTTTCATACCAAAATTAAAAGACTGCGATAATACTAATAATGTAGTTTAAATCGACAAAAACACAGCCTGTGAATATTAACAAAGCATTCTGACATCGGACGAATTTGGTGCTAGTTAAGCTGTTCGAAACAGTTTCGTTTTATTAAGGGGTGGTTCTGAGGAGGTGCGGAATTCTGGATTTCGAAAGTACTTCTTTTGCTTTATGTGAAACCTCAACGAAACGGACTTCCAAGGGACATTGATTTCGTCCAATATATGGAAGTAACACCACCAACAGACGGTGCTGATACTACTCTGGACAATTTATGTCTTCGATGGTCGACTGGATAGGAGGTGGACTTCGCAACAGGCGGAGGTGGACATTTACGCAGCCCACATGGACAGGGGATCAGATTTAGTATTGAAAAGGCAGTTTAACACCAGTGGCGATACAATAGCAGCATCCGAAAGGTTAGAAATGGTACCTTTCAACACTATTGACGGGTCTATTCATGTACTTAGATAAAATTTCGCAGTTCACTTGCTAACAGAAGAACTACCATGGACCCATCATTGCTTCTATATTAATAGTTTCTACAGAGATCCAAACATTAGAGAACCGGTGAACATATACTGCGATGAATAATCCAAATGTTAATTTATTTTTATGTCATACCCACTGGGAAAATTCATTATGAGCTGTTCCATGTAATGTTTTCGTAAATAATCCTTCCTTTCTTTTAAGCTGCAACATTTCCACAAACATTTTTCTAAATCCTTAAAAATCTTGAAAACACAACTTAACAACATTGTAAAATTTCCCATTTAACATCACTTCAAACCATCACATGACAGGTCATTGTACAACTTCCCGTTACTACTGTTGCAACCTGTTTCTCTTTTCCGAAACCCTTTCACTAGATTTCTTAGCTCTACAGCCTTCAAGTTGGTCATATCGGTGACATGAGCTATCACCATCGCAAAATTTTCTCTTCCTGCATGGTACAGATACACTTTCACTATCAGTATTTTCCGAAACAATGTGTTCACCCACTGAATTTTCCTCTTCTCCATTTTAATCGTCCATGTCCCTGAAATTGTGTGGCGAAGATTTCTCTTCTTCAACGCCGGCACTAAAGTCAATATCACGCTGAATAGTCTTTCTGGGCCATTCTTCGCAACGGACACGCAGAACATGGTTTAGAACGTTTCTATCCATTCGTTCAGACTGAATTTCGTCCATGTCGTCGTTAACATGTCCGCCAATAGTTACCTCTGTTTTCATTATTGGGAATGTTCCGTTTAGCTGATTCCACAGACTGTTCTCTCCCTGTCGACACCGGTTGCCGTATAGTGTCCTCTTCATTCTCACCATCTGCTGACTTATCTTCCCATTGATAAATTTTGATAAATTCCTTCCATAGCTTCTGAAACTATCTCAGAACCACGTAGTAATTTGATTCTTCACAACTCTTTGAAAATCTCTGCATTATAACAGTCGTCAATATTTCCAATATCAGTACAAATATAATTGTTGAACCACACAGGTTGTACAGTTATAAATAATTGGTTTCGGCTTGTTAGGACAACAACGGCCGTTACAGTGCGCTACATTTACAGTATAGATTCCATCCGTTCGTCAATACCATCGGTGACAGAAAAAATTGGAAATATGAGCTACACCTCTGCCCACATATATACGTAGCTCCTGACGCACCCTATAGTGTGGTTGGATTCCGGAAGTGTCTTGCTAAACACAGAAACATAATTCCTCTGTGTCCCTGTCCAATTTTTTCATCCATCTCAAGATATTTCATTATAAAGTGTATCCATGCATCCAGTCTTGCAATACTTAGAATTGTACCGTCGACAATTTTTGTTGGGGCGTTGTTCGGAATATACCCCAAGAATATCGTGAAGGATAGGTATGAAAACACGATTTCTGAACAATTGTAGGTTCAAACTCCTCATTTTTACTATCTTTTACATTCTCTCCATCTCCTTCCACGGATGTAAGGTCCGAGTTTGATAATTTCCGTAAGTCAGCAGGTACACATCCAAAGTATGACAATTTAGTGATGTCTGCCCATCGCCACCATGAATAGTCGTATTTTCCTCCAGATCCTATTGTATTGAGGGGATTTATTTTTTTCTCTATACTTCTATACGATTTAAGAGTAATAGGAGATAGAGAGTCCGTGATTTGAACGACAAATTCTATACTACAAACAGTTGAACTATCTGTCCCAGTTCTTTTAGGGAGCCGAAGTCAGATAACTTTGGATTTAAGTTCGATACAGTTGCTACGTTATTCATAAAATATTCCGATAATCCTCTTCGAAGGCCCGTGGTAGGAAAACATGACCCCAACCAACATCCACCAGTTCTTCCTCAACGATTGTTTTCAAGAATTAGATATAGATATCTCAAGAGGCTGTGTAGTACGTTCTTAATTCAGAAATAGCGATTGGTGGTAGTGAGTTTATTCCTTTTCCGTCTGAGTTTTTCAGACACATCGTCTCCACATACTTTGCACGTCCATCATACAATCGTTCCATTTCCTTTTCAAAGTTTTTGAACTCGGATGTTTCCCTGCATATCCTCCGCACAAAATTTGTATCCACCTTGAGTGAAACATCAAGAAAACGTCTGGGGATAGACAAACGGATATTTTCGGTTCAGCAGCCCTCTATTCTTCGTACCAATTTCCCATCAAGTCTTCATTCAGTTTCAAAACAGCCTGGTTCTTCCTTTTCAGTTTCTTGTTCTTCGCTTGAGGGAAATACTTGGTTGTTACAAGAGTTTCCTTTTCCGTTTCAATATGCATATGACTAGTTTCAGCAGCCTTTAGTTCCATCTTACATGTGTTCAGTTTCAGAACGACATTACACAAATCGGCATTAAATCGACTCAACTTTTCTTCAACTGTACAACATCCTCTTCTGCAGATGTACTTGATTCTGCCACAGAGCTCCTACACGACATTCTTTCCAGTACAGTGATACCTCGTTAATAGATACGGTCTTGATAGATACGACTCGCTAATAGATCCAAAGAATTTTCTTGAACTACCTAGAAGAAAGAGGAAGACCCTTAACGCCCAGAACCGGTATTTTTTAAAACTCATTGCACGTGTCACACGTGTCTAATATTTCAAGGTCTTTTTCCAAAAAAGTCTGCCAAAGATGTCTGCCGAGACTGTGGAGCCGCTCCCCGTTTTCCATTGACATCAATACGAACCGCATCAAGTAGCCTCGCCTGAATTTCTGGACCAACCCCAAGCCGCTTGCCCTCCTGCACCACGGAGCGAAGCCACTTCTCCTTAGCGCAAAGACCTTGGTAAGTCGATCCAGCCCTCCTTTCTATCTCCTCGACCAACCGCGCCGATTCCAATTCCTGTTCTCTAACCTCCTCACGTTCCTCTTCCTCAGCTATTTCCTTTCGAATAGCGTCCACAGCCGAAATAATTGATTCTGGATCGCGCGTCACCGTTTGTAATGGCACCTCCTCACCACTGTCGAGCTCTTCGATCCACCTGCGGACTGCGTCTTCTAGATCGGGCGTCTCAAGCATAGATAAGGAATCTCATGCACCACGCTTACCATTTAAAACTTCATTAAACATTTGCCGATCATCTTTACCTTTCTTCTTGATGACTGGATCCATGATGTGTGTGTTTGGATGGTGATGAGCAGAGATGGTTCAATCATCGCCATAGACGTTTACGTTTTTATTTAGAAGTATTCTACCCATTGCTCAACGTTGTCGTTACAAATTATTGGGAACTCAGGGACTCTGGGTTATGTACTGTACTGAATGATTAAAAAGAAGACGCTAGGTGTATACACGTGTACATGTGTACACTCAATCGGAGTCTGTCATACTTCCGCCCCCCAAGAGATCAGATGCGTTAATAAATCTATCTCGGCACTTTGAACTGCCTGGATTTAATAACGAGGTATCATTGTATACTAGACAAACGTTGTTCCATAGTTCCCGATGCAGTATCCTCATTTAATTGCAGTTCCCGAGCAGAAGGACGTTGTATGGTGGAATTTATATTCCTGAAATAGAAGGGAGTTGCCCCTGTCGTGCTACTTATCGACCCTTATCATTGACGCATTTTACTGCCTCTTCTTCGTCCTTTACTACGAATACTTCCCCGCCAACTTGTAACACATATTTGACTCGGTAGATTTTATTCATCTCTATCCACGGTACGAGGGGAACTATTACTATCATTGACAAATATTGAAACATCTTCTTCATTACGATCCTCGGACATGGCCAAAATTTGTTCTCACCCTAGAACAGCCATTTTATTCTGCATTGATTTCCACTTCAGACTCGGATGGAGGCTTTCAAGATAAATTAAACGATTTTATACAACTCTTTATTGCCCATAAAGATCAGTATTACTTCTCTAATTGATATTTGATACTCCAAGCAGTGTCTGCAAACTTCTAAACGGTTGCATAGACTGTGATAAATGGAATAGTTTCGTTGCAGTTTTTTCAATAGAACTGATATATGGGCAACCTATATTCGGAAATTAGTGTCTTTCATTTCGAAGACATATACCAATGTTCCGGGAATCAAATTGATGCATATTGTTTAAAGTTACCCACTCTATTTACTTCCGTTATTTCTGATACCGTGCACTATCCACATAGATGGGTCGAAAAAATAATTAATTAACAATTGATTATTTATGTTTTTGAACCATCACCGTGGATAGATTTTAAATTTTTAAATAATTGAACATTTTCTCATATTCAAAATGCAATTAAATTATACATAAATCGTTACGATATTTTTTTGATATATCTCCATTGTGTAGTGAGTCGAAAACTTCCACGCTCGCAATTGAAGATCTTCCTTCCACGTAAAAGGAAGTATAGTATCTTCTGCGCCCGAATGGAAAAGTCTTGATGGGAAAGAATTTTTTTCTACCCTCCTGAGAGTTTCCGCGTATGGCAGCCTCTTGCTGTTGCTTTGGAATGAGCTAATGTTTTTCTCTAAAATATGGAAAAAATGTTCATATCTTCCTTTCTACAAGTTGGATTTTTCTTTCTTTATTTATACTACAGCCTACAAGGCTGTAGTATAAATAAAGAAAGAAAAATCCAACTTGTAAAAAGGAAGGTAACGTAGTACGTTGCACCCGCCTGCAAACTATGCATTCGGTATGTCCTTGTTATAATTAACTGAAACTAAGTTGTTGATAAACATTTGTTTCTTACACCACGTGTATAACTCTATATCTGATTACCTTACTGTAATTGGTTCTCAGCGTCTGCTGTACTTATTATCTGAGAAATATTTGGCAGGCATGTACTGTAATTTTCTGGGTTTCAAACCCTGACACTTGCAAACTAATTTGTTCCATTATATCTTGATGTGTCTCACAGATTACTTTTTGTTAATTATTGCATATTTATTCCCTGCTTGGTGCAGAAATATGCTACACATTGCAAATAATTCACCCCACATACAAAACGCTAACCAAAGGAGCCTATTACAGTTTACTAGACTCCGATAAAATATGTATAAATCATAGATAGGAGGAGCAGTTTTCATCTCTATTACTGTGATTCAAAGGAACTTCACAGTATACTACAGTTAAATTAAAGCGCAATGTTATAGTATCCATATGTATTAGTGGTACATATGATGAATGCTCCAGTACGAATTCTGTACAACTGGTTTTTGGCCAGTTTCTACCCGGTTTTATTTACGGTGTATGATTCTGGACAGTCTCCCCGACCGAAACATACAGTCCAATAAATATAATCTACATGAAAAATATTATACAGAACAAATATGAAAGGACAATTCCTTACTAAATCATAGATTTATTACTTATCGCTCCATTCTCTACGTGATATAATTACATTTTTACAAGTATTATTCTTATTCTTTTCTGATCCGTAACTATTCTTGCAGTTTGTTGATGACAGTTTTTAATACATAAAATGCAACCAGAAAATCTTACGCAATCAAAATCCTTGTCTTTCAGAATTCTTATGACTCCTTCAAAAGGTTTTGTACCACAATATCCCTCCAGGAGGTAAAGATAAACGGCTAGCGATGTTACCAAACTCTTAGCTCATACGGGATTAATTTTATGCGAGCGGTATTCTTCGTCGAATGACTTTAAAATCCCTTCACCTTTGCCACTCATGTCGCGTGATTATTCTCCGTATCTAATACTTCTGATTCCCTTTCCCAGGTTTCTATTCAATGGTAGCGTAGATTATTGAGATGAACAGTCGTGAATTGTATCCTGTCTCGATAGTTTCTGTACCTGATTAAAAAAATATTAGGATTGAGCGTAGCTTGATACAGAACAGGTTGCAGGAAAGATTTTGAGTCTTTTCTGAACTTGTATTCCGTAATATATATATGCGACAATCGCAATGGTTCAAAATGGAATTCATTACAAAACTTCATGCAATTTGCCTGGAATGTTTTTAAAATTAATGTCCAATTACACATATCATACACCACCCACCATTTTCGTTTCTGGGTGTGCCTCAATTTTGTACGCACCATCTATTTCAATACCATGTTTTCTGATTTTCTATTTCTTTTTCTGAAAACATGTACTTTTCCAACATTAAATGATGACTGTAATGTTTTACATTTTTGAAAACATAATGAGGCATATTTCCTTCTTTCTATTTTTCGGTTTATGGTGCACGTTTCACCTCCTTCCATTTCCTCCGTTTGAATGGTCCACCGACCTTGCTGATCACACATCATCCATCATAGTTCAAGAAATGCATGATGTGTTTCTTCCAAATCTTTTCGTGGTTTCGTCATCCACTATTGCATTTACCTTCAATCTAATTGACTCAGTCCATTGTATAATACTGCCACGAAGATACGGTTACCATGCTTCACCACGATTTGTTACATGGAACAGCCTGTTCCATACAGCCTTTTCTCCACAACAAATCAAGCAATGAATAAGTCTATAATATAGACTTATTCAGCTAGTAGCTTCCCTTGTTACAACTTAAGCAAAAACTGCACAATATATTTAATTTCCATTCTTGTAATCATCAATATGGTGAACTGGAAGTGGCGGTGATGGAGGCGCTATGATAATTGAGGGTCCCATTCGTTAAACAGCTCCTAAAACAATCATATAGAAGTTATTCATCTTTTAAGCAGGTATTCCTAACATCCCGACAGCATTCCATTCTATCAAGCAAGGTTTTTCACTGGTTAGAATTTCAACTGACCTTACGAGTTTTAATGTATGATTCGTCAATATTCAAATCCTCGTTTCAAACATGAAGTATTCGTCCCAAAATTCCCTCTATATAATCATATACCACCCGGTTATTGGATTCGGCAAAATCCTTGGGTTACCTTGAATTTATTTCCCTATGTCAGTACATGTTTTAAAACTAGTAATTAAATCCGTAGCATGTTACTAATAGTCAGCTTCTTCGAGATATTTTACCAAAACGGTATCTTCAGGTTGCCTTGCCGTATTCTGAAAAGGTTCTTCACCGGTATTAGACCGACTCTTCGCCCATGCAACCTGATTATTGTACGTTGTTGACCACCGTTGTGCATTCGGCCGTCCAGATCATTGTGCATATATTCGAATCTCAATCTATCACACTTCCCGTCACGTAAGCACTGAGTAATATACTTGTAGACTTCCGATGGTGGCCTCCCTTTTCTCCCTTGTCCCTTCCGTTTAAAATGATGATAATATTACCAATTGGTATGTACAATGATTACATCCCTAACAAAGTTGTTAATAAATGGCTGTGAAAGTTTCACAATTCTAGAGAGTCTTCGTTCATATCCAATTGTAAACTCGGTTGGTTCAAAAGAAACTTGTATGGTCGATGACTCACCACGAAGATCAGTAATACGAGAATGTTTCCGCTAATTCTATCTCGGTTGCATTATGAACATAAAGTTATAGTGCTTACTTTTCGCTTTTTACTTGACTACTCCAACTTGTTTAAATACGTTCCGGTTGTTCCAAAAGTATCATTCTCTGTGACAAGAATGTGTTATGTTGATTTCCGTGAAAGGTATATTATTTCGAGAAACGTTGTTCCTTCTTCTCTTAAATGTCATTCCAGTTTTCATGCTATCTAAATTGTCAGGTGTGTCATGACAACCATGCATATATGATATTTTAATACTTACCGATTGTTAAAGTCAAATTTCCAGCATTCGATATCGATAAATGGCCACCATTATTCTCTGTCCTTTCATCTTTACAGTACACTGAAATATCACGCACATAGTTTGATGTATGGCCCTCGGTTTCAATTTCGAACGGTTGGTTTAACAACGGCTTCAAGTCGCCTATGCTGAGTTTTCTTCCCCTTTCTTTTCCTTGCTATAAATTACAGTTTTCTCCATACGTCGCGTATGTACTAGATGAAAATATTTTTTCAAATTACGTTGACACACTGTTTGGTTTACATGACACAAAACATCCGCATATGCACACTGTGCATATGCCTGCCAGACGGAATTTATTCGACATGATTGGAGAAACCCATTTATGTTATTTTAAAATTTTGCACCCATCCTTTCTTCTTTATGTGGCAAATATCTAAAGTCCTTGAGATACTATTCAGTTTCTATGCGACATATCAGATATTGTTTATTTCACAATTTTCGAAACAGGTCTATTCAAAATAATACTTTCTTTAAATGCCCGCATGTCAAACCGCAGTATCTGGTACGCTACATATTAAAAATGAATATTGGTTATCTTTTCGAACATTACGACTCTTCAAATCTTGTAGCAGTAACTCCCATTCGATTATGTTTGTAAAAGTTGAATTATTTTCATCCATATATTCGTCACCTTGCAAATACCTTTCCATACTGTCTTCATTTCTTCTCCTTTCAGCCGTTCGGCTTCGACAATAAAATCTTCTAATTATTACTTTCCATGTTCACAAATGTTTTCCAAGTGGGTTCCTTCTTTGAAGTACTTCCAAGAAGGTACAACTTAGCCAGCTCGGTTCATAATGATATGTTGATATGTAATATTATAATACCTCCAATTATTTCTGTACTTTCTATATTTTATTCCTCCTTCACTGACCTGGTACAACAACCGATATATTTTTCTTATGTCACTGAAGGAGTCATGGAAAACATTTCATAAACATGAATGATTTATTTGTAGAGGCAATCCACATTCAGATTCACCCGACCATCCGCTTCAACAAATATAGGCTACTTCGGGTAGTTTCCATCCACTGCAAAGAACATTAAATGTCTTTCTATACCTGAAGGTCGAATTTAATAGCCATACGTATGCATGTGGCTAATTTATGTGCGGAACAATTTCTCCTATAGATGAGAATCCATGACGGATTTGTTTTCTTTCATACTTCTCACTGCCTAAAGTTTCCCAATACCAGCAGTAATTTTCTTTATCGACACACATTTCCAATTTTCTTTCTTCCCTTTACCCAACTTTAGTTCCGTAATTTCCTTCACGGTCTCTGTCCTTATAACTGACATACATCCATTCCAAAAAACCAAAATACCCGCAGAAATAATTTTGACTGAACTCCTTCTCAAATTCTACCAACTTAGATTCATTCGGCGTCCAGTTTAAAAAAGGAGAACCATAAAGGTGTTTTATATATCTACAGAATTCCAAGACGTAATTCCTGAATTATGTCCCACCAAAACTATGTTGCCCATACCACACGGTCCCCAAACTTCCATTTTTAATTGTGCATAGATCACTCAGAAGTTTCACGTCAGTTCTTTAATTTATATAATTACCTCTACGAGCTACATATTTCCATGTCTCCGGATTATATAACACCAATTCCGTTTTCAATTCATTGTAAACTGATTTCATACTGTTGAACATTTCTTTAAATATCAAATCTGTGCATTCCTCTTCATTCAAGATTAAATTAGCAACAGTCCCAACGTAGTTTCTAGTCCTCTAATTGCTATTTTCCAGTTCCAGCTTCCTTTTCTTCTGTATCATTACATAGTGAACTGCCTTTCCCAATTTATTCCAGTAAAACCAGCTGCTATTTCTGCAGTTCCATGGCGATACACAGAAGTTGTCCACTCCGTTTACTGGCATCTCCTCACAGTTCAGTTCTTGTTTCCCTATCAAATTATGAATCTGAGGTTATGGAAATATCAATCCAGTTGTTGTTTGCTTCCATTTTGCGTTCGGAAGACGAAGGTCCTTCTCTGAACATAATTTGAAAAACCACATTGGTACCAATGTGGTTAGTGTAAATTACGCCTAAACAGAACCAAAACAGCATTCCAACAGTCACGATTTCGAGACATCTCCCACAATCTCTAGGTCACTCGTATACATGTATAGGAGTGACCGGGGAGATGTGGGAAATGGTATGCGTGCACGCATACAATTTCCCCACCGAATCAAAACCATCCATATCCATATGCTCCATTCTCGAAAAGTTATTGTGCATATCAATATTAGCTAACCGTAAAGACACAATTCCATAACCGCATTGTCATCTAATATTGCCGTTTCTCCCATGTATTGCTCCTTTTCTTGCACATCATCACGTTCATGTCCCCACACCGTGGCTTAAAATAATAAACTTAACATCAATTCCGAATGATCACCTACCTCAAAACTTATATGTATACAATACCACTACGGACAATATGAGTCGTATTGCTGTGTTCTATTTAATGAAATAAGCTGTTAAAACACAATCAACGTACCATCCTACGCAGAAGATGTACCTTTTACACCTCCCTGTATTCACTACTGTTCACAAAACATATTTGTATGTTTATTGAACTAAGCACCTCTAGGAGCATCACAAGCAGTGTTCATATAGATTAAAAATAAGAGGATTGATAATTTTTTTCAAGGAAATCAGTGGGAACAACATTAAATTTGAGGAATGAGCACTCAATGATTTGCTTAATATATGCCTCAAACTTGAGCACATATTTATGCACTGCTTAGTTAAATTGGGGGGGGTGGCACCTCCCAATTTAACTTTAATTGTAATCAAGGTATGTACTGTGGTCCAAAATAATAATTGACCTTGGCTGTAGTGCCCACACCTGTCCTTTAAACACTAGTATACGCAGCTAAGTTGCATGCCATCCTATTGACGTAGATTTGCACTGTAATCAATCTACGTCTACATTTCCCGGGATTTTATCCAAACCGACCGGTACCACGATGTCACCCATTTCTAGAAACAAAACACCATTTGAATTAAAAAGCACCCCTCTGAACTGTATTTTCGATTCCAGGAGTGGGAATCAACCAACTGAAACATCGTCCCAATCACATCTGTAATACGATTCCAATGCGTTGACACAACCGCTGCCTCGCACGCAATATTTCGACCATCAGCGGGCATCTGCTCCATACTTGAACCATCATTCAAACAGTCAGTTAAAAACACCGTCGATGTACATGAAAAATACATTTCAATGCCTATCTTAGCACGTGGTACCTGATCAAATATTGTGCCAACACTGTAGCACAATCTTGCTTTAATAACAATTGAATACTAGGGGGTGGCACCCCGTAGTATTTAATTGTTAATAAAGCACCTTCAATAAATGGGAACGAAGTGGGGGTGTAGTGTCAATGCTAATGGTGGTGTCGTAGAGAAAAATCTGGCCCACTTGAGAGAAACTCTTCCGATGATGGATTGTGACAAATAATTGTGGTACAGATACATTTCACTGGAGACGGGTCGGAATGTTAAGAAAAATATGCATTTAAAATACATAGGACACCCCTCCTGCAATGGAAAGGTCTACTACGTGGATCGAAGAACAAAAAAACGAAAACCATTCTGTTCAGAACTGGTAAAAATATTCTACCTATTACACTTCATGAACTTCATGTCTTTCAGGCATGGTGGATTTAGTAGAGCATTAAAAGTCCAAATCAGGTTGAGATGAATCGTTGGGTTGGAATACTTGAAATTTGTAGTACTCAATTCGGTATTTTTTTGGGAAGATTGGCATGTGAAACGCAGATCTTCCTGTCTGCAGTGTTAGTGGTTTGTAATAGAATCTTACCGGGTGCAGATGAATACAGAATGCAAATTATGGTTGGACATATACCACAGAAGCTACGTGACGAAAGGAGAGGATGGAATACTTGTTCATTCACCACTACTTAAGTACAGAGATAAATAGTTTTTGCTTGCATATCAGCCAAAATTCAGCGATAGGTATGACAGAGGTAGTGCGCAGTTTTCTGGACCCTCCATGCCACCTTTCATTAGGTCACGTTCAATAACACAAGTTCCGGATGAGGTAATACCGGAAGGGGCTGTGGAAGTAACTTAAGGTGTAACAAAGATTGGTTTCGAAGTCTTTGCAGATAGAAAAGTTACTGTACTCAGAACGGAGGGAAGGTGACGGCCAATAGGGGTGAAGAAAATGAAGTCACAGGGCGAACTGGTTACTTATGTGAAACGAACCCAGTATTTTGTAGCTAGGCTTACTACAGAAGTGGCTAGAAGGAGTTAGGTTAAGGAGTTAGCCTTTTAATCTTCGTTTACCCGGTTCCATGAGGTTGCGGATCGTTTGGAGAACATTTCGTTACTACAAATGCTACCGAAGGATAGTGACGATTATATGTAATTATTAGAGAGTATATGGAAGAGAGGAGGGACCATAGAAGGAAGAAGCTCGTTGAAAGAAACAATTCGGATGTGTGACGGGAATGTATAGCATGGAGCTATGTAGTGGTAAGAAAATATCTTCTATGTAATGTCCTTAAATTTCCTTGCCTATTTTCTAGTCAATATTTCAAGAAGGAATTTGGTTCATATGGATGCGTTGATTGAATTAATTAGGTAAACAAGCTTTGTTTCATCGTTTTCATCATCATCAGTTGCACCTTCTTTACCTTCATCAAAATTATTATCATCTTCAAATTATGAGCTCTGATCTTCCATTTTACATCCGGATGGTGACATAGATGTACCCCTCCGCATACATCTAATAAATAACATCAACCATCTCACCTTCATACTCCAAACCTTCCGTGAATTCATCCTCATTCCTCAAATCTTCCGTGAATCTAGTCTCATCCATCCTAATCATAGAATTTTGTAGGATGACGCATACCTTTCTCGATTGTATTATATCCCCCATGAACATCTGTAATCATCATTACGTATAATTTTAAATCTCGTCTGCAGCACACCAAAAAGCCTATCAATATCTTTACATACTGCGTCCTGTATTTTTGAGGACCTTTTCTCATGCACTACGTGTGTAGAATGAATGGATAGGAAAAATATCGGCAAATGCGGGTATATCCCATCCACGATTATGTATGCCATATTTCTATCGAGTCCACTTGGTGTTATGCGGTACCTCTCTGGTAGTTTAAACACGTATCTACCGCTTAAGATGTCCTGTAATAGTGACGATAACTCAACCATTGTCTTATCATTAGTCGTACCAGATCGCCCAGGAACCAATTACAAACGTAGAGACTATTATCACATCAAACTTCTACTTTTATAATTGGAAGCTTAGAATCTTTTGGGTAGTGATACTGCCCACTTCCCTGAATAGGGCAGTTCTTCCATAAATATATTGAAGCAGTCTACGTTTCCCAAACATTCTGAAAATCCATCATATGTGCACGATTATGCTATTCATTTTAACTTTGCCAAACTCCGACGACGCTCCAAAAAGTCCGTCCCATAAATTTACACTAAATTGTTGCGAAATTGTCACATGTAATAACGAAGAGTTTGTCTACTCATTCTAGTTTTTTTATCCATTCCTTTAAACGAACGATTCTCATATAACGTAGGGACGCAAGAATCTTTATCTCCATGTACACTGCTTTCCTTCTAGTCAGATTTCCGTCCCTACATCATATTATTCAATTGAATTGAAGAAGGTCTGAAACGATTTTAAAAACATCGCGCGTGGGGTGCTAAATCGAAATCTAAATTCGTGCAAGTTGTACCTTGGCCAATTTCCGAGTTAGTCTACAAATCATGTTGGTCCAGAAGGGTACTTCGTTCGGGTTCTGGAGGTCTGCCACGATACGCATTCTATCAGTACCACCCGCCGCTTGAACTGTAATATTAGTAGCAAGAGCCGCGAAACTTGCAATGCGTGCCTGAAATTAAGTCTTAAAATTCCACACTAATTAGTTTCTATTATTTAGTTCATTCATAGTCCTAACACAACAGTAATTACACACAACTATTGCTCATTCAATTTCTTTTGGAACATAATGGGATCTTCTGTTTACAATACTTACTGTCTGTGATTTGTTTATTTTCGTTCTTAGTTCTTATTCTCTATAAGAAAGCCAATAACTCCTTCCCCCTTTCTCTCCTTTCCTTTCTCCTTACTCTCTTTATTATAATTATTAAACAATCAAGTTCATAGGTTTTAACAACCAGGTGTAGACACCCGGTCAAGAAGTCAACAACTCCGATAGGTACGGAGTACTCCACACGCAGTTCCTGCTTCTCTTTTCTGAACCATTGTAGCTTTGGTCCTTTATGTTCCCTGTCTTCGACAAGCTCGTACTTGAACTGTTCCGTCCCCTTTCTCACTTTCCTACTCAATTACATATACACTCACCGTCCTTTCTAAAAACCTTGATAAGAACAAACGTTCTTACTTAAACTATAATCAACCTACAAACCCACACGTACTTTCCTTGTCACTTCGACAGTTACCTGCACCTACATTTCACATACACGTGGCGTATCACTGCTCTCAGTTGCTGATTGTACAACAACTAGTATACGCCAAGTTCTGGTATACCTATACTGCTCGACGATGTGCATGGATTTTTGGTGTCGATGCGTGTTCTGTGCATGGCACTCCCGAAGCCGAAGGTCGATACCATTTTCTGATTAGCGCAGTACGGTCTTGATCGTGTTTTCGTCTTGTATTTGGCCCATCGTCTGCAAATAAATATAAATTATTCGCAGGGGTCACTAGTACATTACAGTTAAAAAAAATACTTACACGACTCATTACTGTACATGCCCAATTGATCTCAAGAATTTTGGCTTGAAAGTCAATTTGAGCAATGATTTATATCTTTATTTTAAGAGTGGCGTGTGATCAATTCGAAGGTATATTGTACTACCTAAAAATTACACGTCGGATCCTTCGTCTGGCATTAAGGAACACTACACAAAACATCAAGGTAGTTGTTATAAACTTTTTATTTCCTAGAATTTGAAAATGGCATAGACCAAAATTGCTAAAACTAAAATCGATTCGGTGATACACCAAAAATTCGAAATTTTAACTCAAGCTCTGTTGTACGATGGGAAAATAAATATCACAATCCCTGTTTATGGGGAAGAGGTATCCGAACAGAAATGGGATATTGGCACATTGTTGGGAAGCTGACAGAAATTTTGTATCAATGGGAGATTTTTGGCGCAATTGAACAAGTATTTTAGCAGAGGATCTGCAAAAAGGTGCTGGAAATTTGATGTTGGATATGCTCCTAGCTTTCTCGGTTAGTCTAGAGTATATACCGGGTTCTGTTTGTTTCCGGTAACACGTAGAAACGAACTTTTAAGGATCCAATGATCATTTTTTCTATTTGTCGTGGCTGTACGTAATCTAGGGTAACTGTGAAGGAACGGTGATGTTCATTGGTAAACTGGGGTAACTGAATTACGAAAACAGATTCTTGAAAATAGAGCTGTACAGTAAAAACATTCGGTACATGGTGACGATGTACATGATAATTGTGAAAATGAATTTATTTAGTGGTGACCACTTTACTCAATAATACAGCAAACCTTGTCATGTTTGTGTTTGCATAGAGATGATGTACTGAAATTTTGAAAACTTTCTGACTTGTTCATTTCTTCCGGACGGTGTTACGATCCACTACAACTATGAATTGGTAGTATGTGCCGATTTCGTATGTTTCGAGTGGATTTTCTCACTTGTCATATGCGCCTTCACAAGTACGAACTGCTACCCAAGAATCGAAGGAAAAGTAGCAATTTTTGAATTCTTTTTGTGTGTATCAATATATTCCGGCGACTATGAGATGATTCCTACTAGAAGAAAAGTTCTACAACGAGATCTTTCAACTTCTCCTAATGGTCTGTACAATGAGTATGTTAAGTCGAAAAACTGTAATGTCCCTCTTGCAGCTGGAATTTTACTAGCATTGAAGAAAGAAAAAATGGATCTGTAGATAAATGGTTATCAGAGCGTATCTTTTTTCACATAGTTCCTTCGGCATTGTTCAAGCGACTATTGAAAACGTTGGTAAGGATACAGCAAAGAAATTATGAACAGGCTAGATAGAGGTGTTGTTTACTGTTCTAATTCAGTGATGAATATATATATATTCATCACTGAATTAGCTATACCTACATGTAGCAGGAAAAGAAAGGGGAAACCCATTGAAAATGGCTTCAATGGTTATGTACTCCCGAAATTAATTTGCACTTGTAGACAATAATATTGTCCAATTAAACCAACTTGACATCCAATTCCAATTGTAATATTATTATTGCTATTGGAATTAGATGTCAAATTGGTGCTAGTTATTAGCGAACCCCAGATTCTTGATGTTTTAGTTTCCTCCACCGACGTCTGTACCGGATGGGAGAAAATTACGCATAGTTCAGAACATCCGTTGTTTCGAGACAGGAAACTGACAGATGTTCTGTACTCTGCTTCGTACACGACATGGTTGTACAATTCCGTTATTTTTACATTTCATTTCGACGGAAATTGTTAAAAAACCCGCGCAGTTACTATAGTAGCCGCCATCAATACCAAATAACTGAACGAAACAGATTAACACGCACTAGGAAATGTAGTCGAACTTGATAAATATTCGAAATTTAAAGTGAATATATCCCATCCATGAGGAATGGGGACTACTTAAGTATTTTATACAGCTGTATTCAGAGGCCCGTTATTTTGCCCATGATATAACGGCGTCCGAGTTGACCCTTTACGAACGGGAAGGCGTGATGTGGATATAAAATGACGAATAAAGAAAGACAGTTGCGGATTTACGTCAATAATGTAATGAACAAGTAAAGAAAGATATGTTCTGAGAGCAAACAAAAATACTGAAAATTGGTGTGAGTTAAAATGATTTAACTACGTGTATACTGTGCATGTCATGAGAATGGCATTATTGGGGGATATGGTATTTAAAAATTACAGTTTAGAAACGGGAAAAATTTGTGTGCTTTGTGCATGAAAGGAAAGACAAGTGAGAACGTTGAAAAAAAGTTGCTGAAATCTAAGAAAAACGTACGTTAAGAAGTGGCGATAAGTCTTAGAAATAACAGCAACAACAGAGACAAAAGAAACTGAAATTTGTAACCATTTATTCATCCCAACCTATCTCAAAAACGGAAATGTCTAACAGTGACACGAACCAATGCGAGAAAGAAGAAAACAGTTGCTGTCGATGATAAAGAGTATGATGAAGTTGGTGAAAAATACCAACACGTAAATGAAAATAATGGTTTGTTTATAGAAAATTCAGGATATAGTAGTGAAACGAATGATAACAATGGTGTAGCATTTTCAGTGAAAGAAATAAGTATTTCATGTAGGAAAAGTAAAAATGGATGAAAGTGTGGAAAAAAAGGACGGTGAAGTAAATGTATGTATAATATGCGGTGGTTCACCATGTTACTGGATGCAATATGGAGAATATGTAATTGAATACATCATCATGTCTTGAAACTATAACATGAAAGCGGAAGGATCTAATGTTATAATGAAATTGGTATATAAGCATTATATATTTGAAAAGCATGGATATTTTGGAAAATATAATCGAATAAAATTACCATATTGTATTCTGGTGGGAATACATCATGAATGGCCGGGTGAATGGTGCTATATGGGAGTTATAGCACAATAATAATATTGAAATTATTATTATTATTCAATCGTGATTTGGAGTGCCTTCCCAATTTATTTTCGTAGTATTAAAATCAGACACACATTTCACAATACGTTTCCTTCTTGTTTGTTTCTTTATATTTGATTCCAAATTGGTAATTACATTTAAAACGTCCGGAATTCGAATACCTAGTTGGGTTCGGTTATGATACAATGTAAAAAAATTTGCATGGGATCCTGTCTTGCATTGAGTACATCCGTATGTTGTCCATTTCTGTTTACTGTCTGGGCTTTTCAATTTGCAAACGTAGCAAGGTACGCTTGCATGTCCTAAATTTTGTAGTAAAGTATGATCCTCTAACGACTTTCCATTACTGGAAAAGACTGCGTAGAACTCGATACAGTTCTAAGTGTTGGCCGTCTCATAACACCGTCAATAAATGGTTCCACATTATGTGTAGCAATATGACATTTTAATTCGCGTAGTTCATACGATACTTCGCTAGGAACTGCTATTGTCAGCAATAAATTAAACGCATTCTGAATGGAAGAATCAAGGAGGTATGTAAATATAGACATAGGAATAAGTCTCTCTTTCATACGATATTTCGCCACGAACTGCTATTGTCTGCAATAACGTACGCATTCTAAATGGAAGCATAAAGGAGATATGTAAATATAGACACAGGAACAAGTCTCTCTCTACGCACTGTACTTTTGTGAACAAAACTGATCGAAACAATCTACTGTATTTATAAATAAATTGTAAGCCATAATACAACATGAAACTTGTAACGTAGTTCTTGTCATGGACTCATTTCCAACCCATCGTTTCTGTCATCGTTTCTGTCGAATCGTACTCACAATTCGATAGAAGGACGAGCGGTGTGTGTGATACAAAAGAGGATGAAAAGAATGAGGATATCGAAGGAGAAAAACGGGTAAAATTACTATACGATAAAGAGAAGAATGTGTCAGAACACTATATGACAATGAGGATGACGGGTGATAACACTATATGATAACGAGGATGACGTGTGATGATACGATATGATAAAGGAAGATGTGGTGCAATACTGGTATACGCGCATACCTTTTTGAACTCAATTGTGAGGATTGGCTCTTCCGCCAATTTGGCCACTTTTGTCACACTCTGTCCCGTTTGTCAGGTTTGTGTGTTTGGCTGATTCGGTAAATTGTAACATCGTCCAATTGTTTTCCGGACAGCTGTACACCCAGTACAGCATCTTACTGTACTTGATGTAATTTACGCTCCTCCTTTCTCCATCAGGCGACGGGTGAAGTCTACTTAAGGGACTTCTTCGCCCTGCACTCCCTTAATGATAGTAAACACAGGCGTTTCTCAGAATTCATCTACCCCTGAAATTGCATTCTTCGCAGTCGACAAAGCTCCTTCGTTTTTGGTAGAACGTCCGCTGGGCCTGCGTTATTCCACTCCTCCGCCTTAGAAGCGTGAATACGAACCAGCGACCGTTAGCCGTGTCAACTTTGGTAACCGCTCCAACCGCCTCCCTCCTCGCGGAGTAGGTCTTGAACCATCGTGCTATCCGTTTCGACTCGCTTATTACGACCATCCGACCGACGTCTCCTTTCAACTACACCGGCACTTTACACGCTCCCGGACGACAACCACCTACTTACTCAGTATCATCCTACCTCCCCTTTTTGGTGGTGTGCACTGCCCACAAGAGCTACCGTGGAACGAGCACTATGAACACCCTTAGTGCATTTTTCCTTCCTTCCTGGAAGTTCATTGCGCCACAGAATAAGGGTAATACATAGTATATGATAATGATGGTGACAAATACAGGCAGGAAAAGGGAGAAACGGATACAATGATGGATGCAGTCGAACGGTAGGAGATACGATAAAGGATGACGGTAACGTAATGGTTAACAATAAAGAGGATGATATCAGAAGGATTATCAGTAAGTGATAAGGGATTAATGGCGACAGCCATCTCTAAAAACGACGGCGACATTAATGGTGAGCATTTGAAAAACCATGACGCAAATTTCGAGAAGAAGGATGGTAGTAAGAGCAAAATGGCGAAAGGGTCGAGGTCATCAACGAGTAAAAGACGTATAAGAGCGACGGCACGGACACCGTTACACGGGATATAGATGGCAAACAGTACTGCCTATCAAGAAGATTGACACTGTCGGAATACTACCCACGACAGTATCACGTACAGTAATCAGATACGACTTCAGACTAGAATTGACATTGACAGAGCAACCAACCGCTTCAGTACGAAATGCAATTATCGAGTGCTTACTCGAGCCCGAACCACCCATGACTGTACTATACTGTGACTGTCAGTAAGAAAAAGCGATCCGCCACCCAACACGCGTACACACACGTGTATCCTATCACAGATTGGAATCATCAGCTTAATTAGAACATTAGCTATTTTACCTCGATTCCTAACACACGTGTCAGATATCATTCCTGTTTTCCCTATTTTTCTTTACATATACGTATCCATTTTCGATATTGAATCAAAAATAATAAAAGGTAGACATTATCAACAGACATTGGAACCGAACCAAAACCCAACCTATTGCACTTAGCGGTCAATAAAAGCCAGAAAGGAGAAATTCTATCTAACCCACGCACTCAGTACTTAATAGCTACGGTAGGAGCAAACCAGTCCAGCTCGTTCTACGTGCGATCACACTGACTGACTGTAAGTAGAGTCCAGAGGAGACATTAACGTGACCTTCGACCAGCACATCCGCAAGGGTTCTCAATAGTATCAAGATTAGAGGTCGACTAGCGCTTCCAGGGACCGCGGAATAAACATGACTAACTCCTTACACTTAACCATAAACTTTCCGAAATCCAATCGATTGATTCCTGATAAATCATACTCGCAGGCTCCCGGTCACTGGCCCATTTTGACGGTTTCAATGGTGCAAGTCCAGACATCCATTTCAATGTCCAATCGCTCATGCCCTCGACATCCTGTCTCTGTGTTTCACCGAGATCTTTTGTGTGCAATGTCACAATTTTTCTATCGTTGAGTATAATATAACCGCAGTTACTTGTCCTCATTTCCTCCATACTTCCATTCACAGGTTTATCCAAAACATGTATTAGCAACCATACCAAATGATCTGCATGTTAAAGTAATTATATGCCTTTCTTTATTGCAGGTCTGTTAAAACCATCTCCGTTATTCATACGAACAGTTTCTATTGTTTTAGCTTCCCCATCCGTCATGATAAGCAATTTATTAGCAAGAACATGACGTGTGTAGAAATTATCGGTAACATAAAACCGTCCAGTTTCAACAGGATAAACTTTAGTTTGGTGATCCATTTGTAAGTGTAGTGCAACTCCCCATAGAGAGGGAAGGAAGCGATCCGGCACTAAGGGTGTTCGGGCCCTCGTTCCGCAGTATCCTACGTGTCAAGGCACTCCACCAAAAGGGGAGGGGTTGGGTTGAGTTGTTGTTTAGGTGGCGTCCACCACAATGTTGGTGTCTTCGAGCGACTGTCGATGACAGGGATGTGGAGGAAATGGACGATGTCCGTACCAGGTTACGCTTGTAAGACAGAGGGAACGACACGACTTTAGATGTGGTCGGACCAGTGTTGTCGCTTGTAAGGCGCGTTTGATAGACTCGCGCACACGAGGTTGGGATACTGTCGTAGCCTGAAGGGCTTCGTTATTGATGACGAAGTGCAAGTTCGGGGTCAGATTTTGACCAAAGAGTGCTTGTCTTTATTAGAGCGCAAGAGAATCACACTCAAAAACATCTTAAGTAGGCCCCACCTGCTGTCGAGTGGCAGGGGAACGAATTGTACAAGGTAGCGAAGCAGGAGCCACCGGTACAGTGTAGTGGGCAACAATGTCCTAAATTCACATGTCGATTGTGAAAAGCCATCAAAAAATGTGGTCCTTCACAAAAGAAGAAATATGACAAAAGTCACTAAAACATTCACGTGTCCAAAAACGAATTACACCACAGTAAGCACCAAAGATCTGATGAACTATATTTCTTTATGATCGTTGCGACTATTTTTCTTTCATAGACACCACGTAGATATCTGAATACAGAACAATATCCTAATGGGCGTGAAATACCAGTATTGTTTCCAGAGTTATTGTCCCACATAACATATAGATAAGGAACATCCCACTCTACTACTAAATAGTACTGTATTCCAAAGTTAAGAGGTTTACTTTTCATATACGATCTTGCCGATGTTCTTGCTTTACAATGTACAGTTTTCTCATCCAGAGCGATAACACCAATAGGAACGGCTAAATATGCATAATTCTTTAAGAAGTGCTCAATCATCTTTCTAGAATGTCAAAGTGGGTCGGAAACAGCCTATTCGTGATTATAATTAGGATATAATTGAATTAATGTCTGATTTTCAGAAACCGATCGCGACTTAATACTCTCTTAAAATCTGAATGACCATAAAACATTTTCGAAGACCAATATTCTTTTATATCATTCATTTCACATAACGAAGTTGCAATTTCCAGTCCGATATATGCGTACATTTCGTTTGTCGTAATACCAGTTGATTCCACAGAAGTACATTTACGTGCCATATTATTATTCGTCGACTGTCGAACACATTCCACAAACGACCGGTAAATGTACAAATGGAATAGTCCCTTTTCTTTCTTTTGATTGTATGTATTTTTCACAGTTGACGACTGTATTATATGTAATTTGATATTATCCACCCATTTCCTGATATATGCATATGACGTAAACAGTTGAGTACGTTCGGTTTGTTCAACATGTATTAATTTGAATGTTTTGTTTTCATCATCGCTTTCACTATCACCGTCCCACATCCCTGACTACTTAAAGTTACATTCTTCGATTGAGGGTTCCGATGTTTTCATCACTAAATTTTATTTATATTGCAATTCAAGTATTGATTATTGTTCTAAAGCGTATGTTCGAAACTTTATGATTCTATACACAACGTTTTTATACGTTGATCAATTTATTTTAGGTGGTTTTGTACTTTTTTACTTTGTTTTGATATGCAGTTTTGTAGGTTTCTCTTTTGTTTGGACGTTGTTAAACTAATTGACCAATTCTTATCACATTACTTTCTCCTTATACCAACTTTTTTCTATTCTTCAACATTTATCGCATTATTCGCTGTGTTGATTAATATCGTATTATCTGTCCGCATGTTATAAAATAAATTCGTGTGTTATTTTCATTATTTATGTTATTTGCTTGAAAAAATAAAACAGTTATCAAAGAATTTTTTTACATATTTTCATTGATTATTGTCAACGATGGTCGGGAGGAAGGAAGATGCATGAAAACGTTCCTATTGATTTTGACCAGCATCGGAACAGGTTATTTATCCTGTTTCATTTTTTACAAACATCAACAAACAAACAAACATCATTAAATGATGTTTGTAAAAAAATGAAACAAGACAAATAACCTGTTCTGATGCTGAACTTTTTCTTTTTTAGCATTAACACGTCACAGTATTTATTACAAAAATTCGCACAACCCCTTCAGTTTGGGACACAACGTTTATTTTCTTCCTAGTAAAAATAACTTCTTACTACCTACTTCTTCCATGTTTTTCTACTCCCTTTTTACTGCTTTCCCATTCGTTCCACACCCCGTCAACGAACTTTCCCTTACTTATATTTATGTCCTGGTTCTGTATAGTTCGACCATCCACTATCAATGGCCACGTCTTCATTTATTTCTACTTGTTTTTCCTATTTGCCAATCACCACCCTTCATTTTTTCCATACTTCAATTGTGTAGCCATCCACTTTAAAAGTTAAAATCTGCACATTTCGGTCATTGAATATCTTTATATGACTGTCAAGGTATTGATGTCCTCCATTACAATGTCAAATTAGATGTTAAATTACACGCACGTAGAATATTATTTTAAATTTTTGAACAGGAATGTTTTAATTTTAAAAATGAGATAATTTTGAAAAAACGACTAGAAACGTGAGAAAAGACAAATCTTTGATTTTATGGATGACATTAATTTATTCTGACTACTTCTCACTCCCGGCTTCTCCGTGCACATTCATGATACAAGGAACACATATCCTCCAGCCCGAGCCGTACTCACCAAACGGCGTATCACCATCCGACGATGTGCACGTCAACACGACAGACACTGTTGCTATTAACGCACACAACCTTTTCCACAACAATTTTATCCATTGTACAATTCATCCTCCCTGCGACGCAACGCCCTTTCTGCCTATGTGCGAATCCTTTGCCCGCATGAGTGAGCAAGATCGCGTTGCTGCAGTACGCTTCATGATGTTGGCTTTCTCGGCCCCTCCTGAACTTCTCATCAGTTGAATGAATGGAATCCACTTCGAGATGCCGTTCGGAAGCAAAAGTACGCTACTACCATCGTCAATGCTCAGGTGCAGACTGTATACTGTAGCAAAGGTCAGCGTATTTTCCGGTATTACTTCGCTGCTGTTGTTTATATGCATCCAGTCCGAATCAATATACACGCGATGGAGGTTTCGAACTCTCCTACGGTACCAAAATATTCCCCCTTGTTATCGAAACGCCGTAAAAGAATTCTAACTCCACAAACGAATGTTGTCATTGTATATTTTGATCGATTCTCAAACTAAAATGCCCTTGTATGTCCAACCGGTCGTGGTGCTAGTAATTATGTTATTTGTTCGGCGGATGTACCTTGGGTTTCGTGAAAATCTATACTCGAGAAGTTTTTCATGGTACCCTCAACATTTCGCATAACACGCTATCACGTGTTTAAGTTTCTAAAGGATGAGCTGTCAATGTTGTACGTTAAGGAACTATCTGGAGATGCAGAATGGTCTGCAGTTCTTCTGATGAAGCACACAGTAAAACCGGAAGACGTGCGCCAGTTTACGGTGAATGAATTCACAAACCACAGTTGTTTGTCCTCCATCATCCCACTTCTGGATGTTCCGGCCACAAACGAAGACAACCGTAAAGCGTACTTGCAGAAAAATATACTCCAGGGGTATTATAGTAATGAGACTTCCATGGAATCAGCATACTTTGCCGATGGGACGATTGGAAAGACCCTATCTAGTGTCATCACTATAGAAATAAAGTAAAAGTTGATTTTCTTCGGATTGCGTGGAGCTTTTTGTAAACGGTCTTTTCACTCATTCGGGTCCTTACAACAGCTGTAAAGTTGGTTTTTAATGTAAAAACAGTAAATAATAATCAAAATTTGATTTTCTCGGAATATGCTACTGTACATAGTTTAATTTTTTAAAAATATAAATTGTGTAACCATCCGCTTAAAAAGTGGATGGTTATACAATTTTTATCAAGCTAAATCCGCCGTTAAATTGTGGTGCAGTAAGAACGGTGAGCGAAAACAATCGGTGTTGATTGTTTTGTCATGTTCGTAGGGCTTTTAATATTGTTAAATGAAAAGACAAAGAACATGTAAGGTGTCATTCGTGTCTTGACGTGTAAGTAATGACATGGTATGACAGGAGAATGTCTCACAGGAAGATGTGAGATAAAGACAAAAAAATTACAATAAAAATAATTTAATTTAATTTGAAAAAAATTGAAAATTAAAAAGGAATAATATGAATGATGATTAATATATAACTGGTGATTATTGGAGTAATATCAGGAATAGGTATGATGTGATCATATGGTTACAGGGGTTTTCAAAATTTAAATTAATTTAAATTAATTTAAATAATTTCTTAAAAATAAATAATTTCTTCACTTTTGACGTTTGAATTATTTATTTTCTTGTCCTGGCACAAAAAATAATTTATTCTTTCGAATTTGAAATCAAAATAATTTATTTTAATAATTTAGTAATTTAAATAATTTAAAAATAATTTATTATGTGGGCACAGTAAGAAACTCCTTTTGTCGTAGATTTTACAGCATTTCGATGCTTAAAAAATTACAGAACCGCCATCGACTTTCCAAATCGCAACCGGTAATTAATTTACAAAATTAATGATGAACATAATGTATCATCAACAATTGGATAAGCAGAACGTCCGTAAATGACACCACAACATAGCATTCAGAACATAATCATCCAAATTCAGCAACTCCTGTTATTCATCCATTAACACAAATGCAACTAACAAAATTGGGGGGAAATCAGTACGGGATACATTTTTCAGCCCTGATCCAGCTGACACGAAAACATGGATATGTCAATGTGGTAAGCGTAGGAAGATAACAGGTACTGGATATTCAAATATTGTCAACCATGTTTCTACATGCCATCCAAAAGAGTATGAAAAATTTACCAACGAACATCTCTCTCAACAGCTGTCATCGAATTCATATGCATCAAGTTCGAATGACTTCTTCTGGAAGAAAAATACAAGTAAAATATTCGGGTAGCTCTCTGTTATTGTCGGATGTTTACAACCATTTAATATTACAGATCGACATCCAATAACGAAACATATTAGATATGATTCAATTTCATATTATACACATATGAGTTACATGGATAAGTTGACAAAAGTAGTGGAAATAAACATATCTTCAATTCTATCGGAACGATTTGCACTTGTATTTGATGGTTGGTCAAGCAATAGTACTCACTTTTTTGCAATTTTTGCAACTATTCAATTTCAGAAAAACAAGGACTTAGAAAGCATCTACTATCTCTTTCTCCTTTTGACAATGAGGAAACTCAAAGCGCACGTGAACATTTATAATTTACATCATACGTCCTCTCATTATTTATAAAATCCTTTTCAAATGTCATATGCCTACTAGGCATATGACATTTGAAAATGATTTAGTTTAGTCGATTAGTAATCGGTGACAATTGCGCGATAAATAAGGCATTTGCATCTTTATCTAGTGTTGGTTTCATTGGTTGCGCAAGTCATCGCTTTAATTTGGCAGTTCAAGACATCATCGAGGGAAATGCATGCATTGTTTTATCCGTTCATGAATTGATGAAAAAATTACGGGCGGGAATAGCATCCGCAAAATTAAGAAAGCACACTCCATTGCCTGCAATTGGATCTAATGTGACTCGATGGTCATCAACATTTCAGATGATTTCAACGTATAAATAAATAAGAGAATTCTCCCAAATTAGAAATAGAAGAAGTTGATGAAATGTTGTTAAATAGCCAAGAAAACAAAACTTTTGATAACCTTTTTGAACTTTTGAAACAGCTAGAAAGTATCACAAAACGTCTTCAAAATGATAATACTACTATTTCATAGGCACGTGCCCTGTTTGACACTGCTATTGCGCATTATAAAATTTTGTCTACTCGTCTTTCAAACGACTCTGACATTATTCTTCACAAGGATTTTGAGTCCTCAATTGTTAAAATACAACGTCATCGATCGTTGGAATTAACTGATGCAAAAAAAGTAGCTTCCAGATGTCTTGAAATTCAAGCCGTGACAGA
>JAULBU010039017.1:0-14870 GCA_032358235.1 Odonthalia washingtoniensis | reverse complement strand
AAAACAACAACTCAGAGTTACCCAACTTAGCAGCGATACCCGCAGCGACATTACGAAGTGCGAATAGCGAAGAGCGACGAGACAGTATCACTCCGAAGATAATCTGATAACTACGTCAACACGTGCGAGTGAGGGGAAACCTTCGACACGACACAACCTGTAAGAACGCCAGCGCCCTCCGCGGTAATCTACAGCACGATCGCGAATCCATAGTCGACGAGTAGCATACCACTACTCAATAGCCTACATACTCCGCAACACACCTACGAGAGTAGGTGAAGGAGATGCTACAAACAGGAAATCCATCACGCGTTCCAGGCTGGAAAATGGACCCTTAGCGGTTACCCAAGGGGAAACACAGAAGATAGAAGCATCTGATTTGGCGAAGGAAGGCTACTAAAAGGGGTAAGAAAGGAAGCTTACGAGTTGGGGGAAGAAAAGGACGAGGAAATCGAGCAAGGACGGAGGGAGGATTTAGGATTCGCTATAAGGAGGAAAAGGGGAGAACCACTATTGGTAGTAATAACTAGAAGTAAAAGATTGAACATAGATACAACCAGACGAGCCATGGGCAGTTGGTGGTATGGGTCGAAGTAGTAATATATGTACGTAACTACCGTTATGATTCTGGTGATGATGAATAAATCAATGGAAAATCAATGAAACCTGCTTGTGAACATGTAGATGTTGATGCTGACTATGATGAACATGATGATGATGATTTTGATGCTGATGATCGTACCACTATTACATATTTACTACGACGATGACCGGAGGATACTATTACATCAAGCGTTTGTGTTGGTGATGCAGGATGTATTTCCAATACCAGTTGTGCTGATTATTTGCAAAATAGCGTCGAATATACTTAAATACTATATTTGAAAACATTATTAATATACCTGTACTGTATCCGGTATATATCATATCTTTATCACAGACAGGTTGTAGTGTAATGTTCTCCCAGGAAATGGAGTGAATGAGACAATAAAGTACGTTCGGGTCCTCAAGGACCCCAAAAACCCTTTAGTGTCTCACTCGGACGTAATTACGTCAGAGTAGCTCGTTTGGGTTGCGCTCCAACGAAAGGGGAGGTATGAGATATAAAAAGGTTTATTTTGTGTGATTGATGTTGCGAAGAGTAGTCGTGTCGGTCGATAAACGGACGACAAGATTCGGTACCATCGCGAAAGCGGACTGTGCACAGTAGTACTGGAATGTTCAAGAAATACCTCCAGATAGAGAAACGTAAACGACGGCACTACCACTGACATCATGACGAACGTGCGTCTAACAAATGGAGACGCTTGTAAGGCGGTGCCGAGAGCTAAAGTTTCCATAGACAGATGAAGGCCAAGACAAACTTGATTAGACGATAAATTCGAAGTGAACCTTTGGAGGCGATTAGAGTCTTGAGCACGCTTGATTATTAAATATAGGGAAGATCCAACCGTCAAAACCATATTAGATAGGCTTCAATTTCCGCAAGTAACGGAAGAGGGGCGTACTGTACTATGCTGATCAATCGTAACACTGTAGCAGCCAGCAATATCTTAATACACGTGATAAGTGCCGACAGACGACTCTAAATATGGTCCGACAATAAAAGAAAAAATGGAACAAAAACCACTAAAAGAAATACACGTGTCAGTAACTGCATTATACCGCACAGTCCCTCATCCAGCGGGAGGCACATTGCCCGTACCAAATTTGAGGTCGCATAATAACTCGTCCTATTGATCCTTTCCAACTGCACTGTCTTAGTTGTCTGATTTCAAGCCGAAAAAATTTCTTCAGTTTCGTCCTGCCTCTTCGACTCAGCCGTGGTCTCGACTTGTTCTAAATTTCAACGACTTCGTGCTTTTCAGTCCCTTTCCTGCACGTTGGTATTAGTGGTATGTTCATTACTGGAATTACTCCAGGTTCTGTCTTCTTAGCGTCATATCACGCGATGAAAGTCCAAGAAATCCCCAGACCGCTGCATTTAAAACAGAAACCGTTACCGAAGACATTTTTGAGCAGGGTAATGTTACACACGCAAACGAAGATAATTCACCGCTATTAACTGTAAGTGAAACCAACCAAGCCTATTTAACTGAATCCGGGTATGCCTCCTGCCACAAATCGTGCGGTAGCCGATAGAACTCCCGCTGCGTGTACCACTCCCCTCAACCCACCTCGAGGTACAGGATCCTGTACCGGCTCTCTCGGGCGCTGCACAGATCTACCTCCTTTATAATGATGAACAACTACAACCCAGATTTTTGGCTGTTGTGAACAAAATCTTCCCCACCCCGAAAAAGTTCGATGATTCTGGCCCCTTTGATAATCCATAGTTGTACGTTCAGGCTCCTTCGTTTTACAGTGACGCTGTATTACGTGTATATTAATTTATCGTTACGAGTACCGAGTTTTTGTACTCGGAGCATCCCGTCGTTCTCAATGGATTCTCAGTCCTGGCGTTGCCAGTTTTATTGTCGCAATAAGGACCTCAGGATCAGGCATGGTAGTATGATCGCTGGTGTTTGAGCTGATTTTTCGAAGGCTGCCTCTACCAGTTTCAACCATTTCTTGACTTACACACATATTCCGGATGACGTCCCTGCAGATATTTCCTTCTACCTCCCTCAGGGTGAAATAGAGATGTTTCCAGCTCAGACCGATTAACGGCAGGAATGATGGACTGTTGGTATCGTGAACTCATGGTATCCGATGAGGCAATGATTCTCTCCAAACCTTGTACTAATGCGAATTTCGTTACTTCCGGTGAAATCCCGTATACTGGAAGTCCCAGGTGAGGGATGAACGTCATTTTAGATCAACGTACGGAATGGACGTGCCCTACGAATCAATGCGTAACACATCATCACCTCCGCCACAATATACGTAACGATGGTTGGGTAAAATTGCAGAAGAACTGGGGTCGTATTGAAGTCCCCAAGGGCTATTTTGTGGAATTACCTCCTTGTTTTCTTAAATTTCGTCGGATAAACACAACGATCTCGACAGTGGTTCGTGGTTTGTTGAATACACTGAGATATTGGTTAAGACTACCGCTTTACTTATTCAGGAGGCGTATGATAAGTTCCTGCTTTGGGTCGTATCGCCACACACTATTCGTTTTATTCGCGAACTAAATTTGGTAGCAGCCCTTCGTAATGAAGAGAATGATGACTCGTACCTCGGAAGGTTCCATGTAATTGAACACACTTCCGTCTGTTATCTTCCATGTGGATTTATCGCGGAGAAAATGGAGAAGATAATTCATCCGGTCATGTTAGACCCGGAATGATTGGTTGTATTATGATCCGTTTGCTCGTTTTGTGACAGGCGAGGATGATGCTGAGCGTCCTGTCGCTAGATAGAGCATCAATTCCCGATGGTTACCCCGTCGGTTTTACCTTTGATAGAGCCCCAGACGGCTGGGTTGATGTGAATGTCAGTAGTAACCTTGATTAGGTTGTAGAAGACGGCGTTAAAAATGTCGGGGCGTGGGATAATGGTGATTATGTTATGTAGGAGTCCGAATATTCTGTGTATCGGTATGGTGAGCCATCAGTTGTGTTTGTTACTGTTTATCCTAATTCATCTTCTGCAGTTGTGCATAATTCCGCTCCGTCGACGGCGGTCGGTGATAGTTCTCCCAGTGACTCGGATGTCGTGCTTCAATTTCCATGTGGTGCAGGTGTGGATGAGCGTCACCTCACTAGGAGTTTTATTGAGTTACTATGGTATCTTCATGGTCAACTGTCTGGACGTGATGTTTGTCAAGGCTTTTTTCGAACCGCTTTTCATACGTAAGATATTTTGCTACCTCTATTGGTTTAGACTTTCAATTTGGTCTATGTATACTTATTATATACATGTAGTGTTACGTCCTCCGACCTGCGGTCGTTTGTGTGTTGTCCGATTTTACATGAAGTAGTTCTATGGTATTGAGCGCCAGCAGCCACCCCCACATCAGGTTTTGATATTTTTGTATTCTTTGTGTTTTTTGATTTTATTTATTCTCCCCGATGGACGGTTATGAGTGGGAATGTTGTACTAATGCATGGAAGTAAGTGTCATTTCGACCAGGAGTGCAGAAAGGTATACGTACAACCTCCAAGTGTAGAGTAGTGTTTTTTTTAACGGCAGACATCAGTGAGCGGTGGGGTCACTACTTAGTTCGAGAGAAGTATGGCTGGATTAAATGTTGAATCTTTTCAGAGTGCCCGTGTTGGTGTATACATTACAGGAATTTTTGCATTGAGAGAGACCGACATGCACTTCGAATGAATGGTAGGTGGATTTTTATTTCCATGTGCGCATGTGAACCGAAAAATTAGTGAAGATGACTCGGGTGTGGGCCGTTGTTGCTGGAGGATAGATTTGTGGAGAAGTAGAACTTCTGGTCTGATCATGAAGGGACCAGAATTGTATGTTGCAACATTTCGTGTTGGGTGGTGATGTGCATGACTCCATGTGCAAATTTGTTCATTCCCGTGGGTTTCCTGTCAATGATGAAGTGCATTAACTTGAACAATAAGCCGAAGGACGAATAAAAGTGTTATGTATTCTGCCAGGAGGAATTTTGGTTATCGACACACCACGTGTGAAATAGTGAGGTAATAAAATTATTGTATTCATTTTTTCATAAACGTTTCGAGGTGTGGTGATTGTTCGTTTCTCGTTGAACTTTTTCGATTGTTTTGGTTTGGATTTTTTGATTGCACGTACTTTTGATTGCACGTATAGTGAGCTTGTAGTTTTGGCCCGCACTGATGTGTACATAAGTTTTTATGGGTTTTTGACGCCATTAGTGTTCCTTGGTTGCCTATTTGGTAATACTTTTGTCGTTAATTCCAAGAGTATTTTTTTGTTTCTTGTGTTGGTTATCCGATGGCAGTGTGTAGAATTGCATAGGTTTTCATTTTTTGCGAATTGTAAGTTCTGACCACTATTTTTGGTTTTTAGCTTATTGAAGCGTAGATCATCCGACGATTACCATATTGATGTTATCCGCCAGCATTAATCAGTTTCTTTTGAAGGATGTTACTATACTATTCCTTGGGAGGTGGTTAATGGGCTCCCAGGTACCCACAGCCGGCATCGAGGGGTACCGTATAAATATGAAAATGTTTCTCCTGCTTTGACATGTGGGTATTCATCGTCGGCGTTAGTGCCGTGCTCAACTATCCGTTCAATGACTATTTTTCTTGTTCCACTGGCTGTTACTTGTTGTTTCCCTGCTTATGATTTTCTGGTTGTTGTTCTTTGCTTCCAAAATTATCTGTTGTGGACTGTACTTCCACGGAGGGAGTTCTTTCATCTATTCCGGCATCTCCCTGAGTCTTTTGTTGCGATTCGTTGTTTTCCATACTCCAATTCTACTGATTGCTTTAGTATCCAATTGAGGGAGTTAGTTCTTCTTCATTGTATATTTCTGCTACTGCTTCCGGGGCGCAGTGCGAGTTGTTTTTCATGCGGTGTTTTCGTATATGTCCGGATTTATTTCTTCATTTGTCAACGTGTGGCATTGTGGATCTTTTCAAGAGTCTGGGGTTGAGGTTCCAGTATCATGTGTGACTTCGAAATTCTCTCTACTGACCTGTCGGGTCGTTCAATTTTCAGTGTTTTCCTACTATTGTGCCAATCTTGAATGGTCCTTCGGCTAATGCTCCTAGTTCGAGGCAATGTTCGTTTCCATCACGTTTTTCGACGCGTAGGTATACCCAATCATCCGGTACAATCTCTCCCGTTTTCCACCAGAACCTGGCGTCATAGTTTTTCTTGCAACGAACTTGAGCTTGGCCGAGCTTGTTTTTGGTTTCACAAATTGCCTTCTACAACCACTTTTCGAAGTGTGTCTGGCCTTATTTGGAGTTATTTATCTATACGATTGAGACTTTAACGCTGACGCTTGCGTTGGTCTTTATAGTACCAGTTTAAATGGTGTAAGTTCTTTCGATCTGTGTTGTTGGTATTTATACTCTTGTATGTCAGCGCACTTGTATACAGCTCCCATTCGTTTGGACGGTCCTATAGATAATTTTGTATGGCGAACTTGATTATGCGGTTGAACCTTTCGACTTGCCCATTTGTTTTAGCATGGTATGTGGTCGTGAAGGAGTTGTGCACATTGAGTATTTGGCACACATCCTGGAATAATGTCCAGTGAAGCATCCTCCGTTATCGGAGATTAGTTCCTTTGGTGGTACATAGTTGAAGACCCATTCGTCAACTATTTCTTGGCCACTTTGGCTGCTGAAAACCCCTACACGGGTGTATTTTTGGTATGCTTGGTGAAGCGGTCTGAAATCACAAGTACTTACTGGTTACCACGCGCTTTTTTGATCAGTTCTCCCAAGACGTCGATGCCGATGGTAATGCAGAACATACAGAGTCAGCTGAGAATTATTCCACGTCGTTTCGGTTTGCTACATCGTTCGCATCTGGTTATGATGATGCAATTAAGACAGACAGTGTCAATCAATAATAAAATATCCTCCTGATGTTTTTAATATGCAAATTCTTGAATGGTGAAGGATTGTAGTTGTTCTGAGTCATCCGCAATAATGTCTTCTGACTTTTCTAAATGGGAGGGGTATTCAGCTACACCCAGTTATCTGATTTAATTTCATAACGAAATTAATGTCGGTATGCAAATAATTTGTGTGACAAGAAACGCTGTACAATCTGCATAGGAAAATATTCAATTAACGTCACCTGATGGAACAAACCTTACAGGTGTACAGTTATTGATATCCATGATTACAGCCTGAACTGTAGAAAAGTCCGTGCGCCCGCTTTCAGTAATCGCCACCGGTGTGATTTATTCATCCAGCCGCATCCGAACCTTTTCCATTGTTACAAACAACTACGAGCATCCCAAACACCCTTCATACCGCTGATACATATTACCTGCTTCCTTAGTGCTTTTCTCCTTAAAATAGAGATGATCTCCGGATCACCGATCGTCGACTGTCTTCGCCGAGCAGCGGAGAAAAAGCTCAAAACAAAGCTTCTAAAGCACTCAAACAACGGAAAATGACACCCAACGTCATGATCAAGGCAATACAGCCACTCCGCCGAATGAATACTATATCCAACCCGAGACAAGTGGCGGCAACAGGTACTCATAAAATCAAAAACAAAAGCATGCAACACACAATGTGATCACAGTTTCTCAAAGGACTACAATCGTCTCTTGGATGATTGCGCACGCGGAAGCATGTGGTGAGGTAAAGATTTCCTCCAAATCTGTGCAGTACTTCCCACAATCTTTCGGAGGCAACACTAATGCCAATCTAGCACGTACATCCCGATGTCGGAAGTCCCGTGCTGACTACCCCATCTGCACTCGTCGTAATGCATCAACTGCTATCACACGTGTCACTAAGTTTGGACCGAGGATGGTACGCATGAAGGAAAAGCAAGGGCGTGGAAGGCGTAGAGTGAAGGCCTTACATAATTACATTCGATCTTAATTTGAGAGGCTACAAAAGTTAGGAGTTAAGTTCAACATGACCAGTCCGCAGTCTCTGTCGTTTCATGTTCTTATATCGGGCGATGCATATGCTTACAGTCCGAACATGATTGACCCTCGATCAGAGAAGATGTACAGGACAAAGTGGATAAGCGGTGGATACAGTCCTTTATGGAACGGTTCCGTATTGTTAGTCGGGCGCATACGGGAAAGTATAAATTGAGCATAAAAGAACTGGCATTGGAGGTCGATGTCGCACGACATCTTGGGATGATGAGGAAATTATTGGGTGATGGTACAATTGATGAGAATGACATTGGAAATGCGGATTAGACTCACTTCCTGGTCAATATGGAAATGGGCGCACTCTGGGGTTTGTCGGTTCAAGCGGCATCAAGTATGCCGATGTGGTTAGTGGTGGGGAAGGAATTTCGTACGTCTCAGTGGTGGAAGGGATGCCATAATTGAGAACCCATTCATGGTGTTTATGAACAAGTACAGACACTATCCTACCCGTGGCGTTCATGACACTGTGGAAGGGGTGGCTTACAGAACTGGGAGGTTGGATGGACACCACTGTAATGCTACGGTGGATATCGGAACGAAGGGTATTTTAAAAGCTTCCAAACAACCCTCGTCGTGTTTTTTCTCGACAAATGCAGTGGACACAGCAATACCGAGACTTTACAAGAGGGGTTGAGAGAGGTCAACACAGAAGTTATGTACCTCTCACCCAACACGACGCATTTATTGCAACCCTGCGACAGTTTCGTTATCCAAAAGTTTTAAAAGCTGTTAGGACAAGCACTGGGAGCGATTTAAAGTGTAAATGATTCAAAATGACATGTGGAAGGATTCATCGGGAAAGCTTCTTAACCCTGGCAAGATTTTCTTTTTATCCCTTTCTGCGAAGGTCGTAAGAGAGGTCAACCAGCAACGGGGTGAAATTTGACTAACCTATGCCCCTAAGGTAATGATTATGACTTGGATGGCCTTGAATGTGAACGTTCAGTGGAAGATTGAGCAACTGACTCCAGAGCTTCAGAAAATTGTACGGAAGCATCAAGATGTGTTTGAGGGTCGCGAGAATAATACTGAAGGTGTACATGCGGACAAAAGAGCTATGAATGGTAACCATTGATTTTCCTTTTAGTGACATTAAATGCGTATCAAAAATATAACGTCACTCACATTATTTAAAATTACCGACAAATAATGTCAGTGCCAAAATAATGTCACACAAATTAAATAATGCACTTCTCGTCTGATTTTAAACTCCAAATTAATGTTTGTGACATTAAATCAGATAACTGGGTATAGGGTATTCTATTTACCTTATTTTGTACTGTATGTGGAAGTGAAATTCGGCGAGTCGTAAGCGCCAGCGCATGAGGACTTCTGATGGATCAGTTATTGTAAGCAACCATCAAAGTTCTTCGTGGTCTGTGTATATAATTAACTTCTCGTAAAGAAGGTAAGGACGTAACGTTTTAAGGACCCATACAACGGCAAAGAATTCCCATTCAGTTGCTGAATAATGTTTCTCTCGGTTGGGTTCAATGAACGGTACCAGTACCCGATAGGCTTGCATTCCCCGTATGAATGGGTATTAAATAGTGTACGCCCTAGATGGTAATCGCTCGAATCAGTGTCGATATAGCATTGAAGATTAAGTTGAGGCAGTGTCAGTATATTCATACTGACTCCATCAAATAGTGGAAGTATATCATTTTCTCCTCATTCAATTCAAATTAGTCTGGGTTGTTCTTCTTCAACAATTCGTTGAATGGTGATGCATTATTGGTGTAATATGGGATAAAACGTCTATAGACGTTGCTCAGTCCCAAGAAAATCTTAGTTTCATCTTTGACGTTGGTTTTTTAGCGTTCCGGAGGGACTTCATATTGGTTCGATTGATTTCCAATTCTCCTATTTTGATGACATGGTGGAGCTACTCGACGGTACCGGTGAATAAGAGGCATTCTTTATTTTCAACGTGATGCCAGCCTTGTGGTGGCAGCTGAAGATTTATTCCATATTCTTAATGTGTTCCCCCACAGATTTTGAGTAGATGATTATATTGTCAAGGTAGATGATAAAAGTCTGCCATTTGTATTTGGTCAGGATAAGATTTAACGCGCTTTGAAACGTTATGGGCGCATGGGTAAGCCCACGTGGCTTTCGATTGTATTGGTATGTTCCTTCATGGCATACGAAAGCTGTTTTTGATTTTTCCTTTGGACGAATTGGTACCTGACGATAACCAGAGTATGCATCCAATGTTGTGAATACTTCGGAGTCGCCAAAGGATTCGATTCACTCATCAATGGGGAGATGGCAACTGTCCTTGACGGAAACCTGAATTAGCTTCCGTCAATCGATTCAGAATCACAATTTACTATCTTTCTTGGGTGCGGATACCACATGTATCGCTCACCTTTAATATGTAGCTTCGATAACTCCAGCTTCGATATGCCTTGGTACTTCGAGGTGTTCTATTTCTCGTGTTTTTGTCCTGTACGGTAAGGTGCATATATAAACGGTCTTGAACCGGGGATTGGATCAATAACGTTCTCTGTCACATTAATATTACACATATTTCCGAACCACATGGGCTCATGATTCTTTAGCATGTCCCTGATATATTCAACATATCAGGAACATGCTGAAGAAACATTCAAATTATTTCGGTTAACCAAGTGGTATGTATTCCGCTTTAGTTGGCGTTACGTCTTGTTCCAAGTGCGACTCAGAAATGCCCGCGAGGTCTTTGTTGATTAAATCCGCGTATCTGGAGGACTACTGACGGTTCAGAAACATGGAATGTTTCTCTGATATGGATTGCGACTGTGTTGATTCCATGATTGATAAGGCCAAGATTTTGAGCATGTGATACATTCAATTTTAGGGGAAATATTAACTTGTCCGTTACGTAAGGTAATTCGGAACTTAGTACAAAAGTGGACCGGTACCGGTATCCAGAACAGCGATAAGCCGCTTTTCTGAGGGCAAGATGTGCGTAAAGTTTTCATGGACAAGTATTTCTGTGGCAATAGAAGGAAAATAAATTTCGTTTCTTCATAGCACGGTACCTTCTACCATGGACTTTTAAATCAACCTATTTTATCGGAGATCCTCTTGGAGGTTCTCACAGGAGTAAAAAGCGGACTTCATGAAGGAGTCGTGGGTCGAGTCAATATTTTCTTTATTGAAAACGCTTTGGCAACCCACCTAGTTAGAACCAGGGGGCTTATCAATGAGTTTACCAAACCAAACCAAACATCAGACCCAGGAAAACTGTAGTTTTCCTGGGACTAATATTTGGTTTCTTTTACAGCATCTGATCTGTTGCTTTGTTGACGAGCCATCATGGTTAGGGTGGCCATGTTGGAAGAGGTATCAGGTACTCGTTGTTTTTTTTCTGGTTTTAAACCATAGTAATTAGTGATACGCTCCATATCGGAGAATAAAGTTGACATTTTGGTGAAAGGTGGTTTTCTTCGTTACATTGGTGATAGATCACCGGCAGTTTCTCAAGGTAATTGTACCGGTTTGATGCCTAGTCCACACGGATTTGTTTTGAATATCATCCACCGTACTCTCTGTATCCAGGGCGCAGCGTGTTGATGTACAAGCTGATTTCTTGTGAGTCTTTCTCTTCTTCTCCCGTTAATGTTGATGGGAGGAATTCGATAATCATAGAGTCTTCCAATCTAACTTTCGTTAACTTTGAGTCCGCCATGGTTTGTGTCAATGTCTCGTCCGCGAAGTGGACTTCGTGTATTGGTCGTATTCTCTTGGTCGGTAGGTTAGAGTCCGCGTCCCAGTTCGATAAGCTTCGCCTTCAATGGTGGTCCAGTTTTCCTAATACCAATTTGGTACTTGTCGAACTGTTCTAGGCAGTCGAAAGATAATTTATAACGGGGTTCATTTTCTCAGAATCTTGCAACGATGATTCGGGTCGTGGCAGCAAGTCCATCGACCAAGAAGGTCATATTTCGACTTCTTCGTAAACATTTCCGCAGCGATAAGTGACGTCTTTCGATTGGGATGAAAAATCTTATTCGGTTTCATTTTTGACCTGTTGCTTTGCGCGTAATTAAGTGACTGCTTGGCGGATTGTAGCAGGGGTTGCTTACTAGCCCAAAAATTACTGCGCTGCTTCTGGCCTGCAGATGAATCCACCAGGGCAAGCTCCGTTTCGGGTTGAGTGAAATCATTTCAGCTCCTTCCTCGTGTTAAATTGAGGTAATTAGGTGTATATTTGTGCCTCTGTTAGTTACAGTATGTCGGATCCTTCGAAAACCCTTGACAGGAAATTGTAGATAATTATCGGGTATTATTCACCGGCAAAGCGGTGCTCCTTTCATCGTGAGTTCCATAGATTTAATATTTCTGAGTAACTCAACAGTGTATGTGCTATAATGACGGCCGCTTGTACATGTTAAACGATAATATCGGTATGACATTTAACCGGTCTAATGCCGGGTTTGGTGGTTTGAACTAGTATAGTCCCCGGTGTTTTGACACCTTCTTACGTTCTAATAATGGCACGGGTGAATAGATAATGTCGCAATCTTGGTTAGCAGTTTCATTATCCTGTTCAGACGATGAATAATCGTATTTGAGCATATATCGGGTTCCGAACGACTGATTTCAACGTTGAGAGCGTGTGACACGAGCCCCTTTCTTTAAATGCGCGATGCATCACGATATAACATGACTGAACGCTGATACAGTGATACAGTGATGGTAGAAGTTGAGGTGCGTCTTCCTGACTCAAGGTGGGTATGTATTCTTTTTTGTTCCCCTCGAGAGTTACGTTTCGTTTCTGTGGTAAATTACGATATAAGAGGTCGTTTACATCCGTTCGTAACATGTGTACAGCTTCGTTCACTGACCTGGTTGGAGAACGTATCTTCGTTTCAAAGAAGGAGGTCTTCATTACCATATGTTTGTGTGGAAATTTTTAAATTCCTCCTCAAATTGGATCTTATGGGTTAGTTCCCCTTCCAGGTATTTTTTAGGTATATTAATCTATTTGTGGGTTCGGTTCATTCCACGGTGCGTATTCGTTGTATGGTTGGCTCACTTCTTACGGTAGGGAGTGGGCCACATTGTGCTGCGAGTTAGAGATCAACTTTGGCTTGGCCTTGATCGTTATTATGTGAACAGGTCAGTGAAATGGCTCTGATGCATTACTAGATCCCTATGGTAAGACACTGGTTACAGGCAGTGTTCTTCGCGATCCGGACTTTCGGGTGCTCATAGTCTGTTCGGTTTCCATCTTGAGTCAATTTGCATCTAGTTCTTTCTAGTCTGGGATACCAGATGTAGTGTAATGTACTCCCAGGAAAGGGATCTAGGTCCTTCCGTCCAAGTAGCTCTTTTGGGTTGAACTCCGCCGAAAGGGGAGGTATGAGGTATAAAAAGGTTTATTTGGTGTGATTGACGCCCTGACGAAGTTGTGGTGTCGGTCGATAAACGGGCGAGAACATTCGGTACCATCTCGAATGTGCACTGTGCGCGGAAGTACTGGAAAGTTGAATAACTAGCTCTTGAGAGGGAAGCATAAACGACGATACTGCCACTGACAGCACGACTAGTATGTGAGTCAAACGAAGGAATAGAAACGGTTGTAAGGCGATGTCGAGAGCTAAAGTCTACGTAGGCAGATGAAGTTCAAACCCCAAGTTGATTAGACGATAGAGTGGAAGTGAACGTTTTGGGAAGATTAGAGCGTTGAGCACGCTTGTAATTATTAAATATAAAAAAGTGGGAATGGTCAAAAGCTGTTAAGTAGACTTCAGCTGCCGGCCAGGGTCCATCGGAACACTGCAATGGCTAACAGTGTCTTAATACACGTGGGTCCGACACAAAAGAAATAATGTGACCAAAATCACTAAAATAAATGCACATGTCAGTAACTGGATTGCACGACGCAAGTACATTCTATGTAGAGGCAGGTTTTATGCAGAATAGTTTCGATTTTGCTAGAAGTTTTATGCAATTTAACTACACTTTTTCATCGGTTCTTTCAGTTACCGTTCTAGCACATACGGTAACATTTAAATGGTTGATGAATTTGGAGGTAGGAAGGGTGATGCAATCGAGAAAAGGTAAGGAATTCGTTGTCTGTTTAGGTGCAGTGGTATGACAGTTTTTGGTACAGTTTCCGTACAGTACGTACTGACAGTACACGACGCACATACAGCGCGTACAGGCGGCAGTATAGGTACAGATCAGTGGTGTGTAGCGTGTCTAGGCACCGGTCACGGGTTCGATACCGGGCAGCAGTGTAGCGGCGAGGTGGAATTACAGCGGGGGAGAGAGGAGAGCCAAATTTCCTTGGTGTAAAGATGGAGAAATGAATTTAAATTAGAAAGTTATTGATATTCACGGCACCGGTGCGTCAAAGCAACCATTAAAACAAAACAAACAGTCCGCGTTGAGCCGTAACTCCGCTAATTTAAGTGAAAAACTACATTTCTCCTTTTGCATTATCTTGAAGCCACACAAAAAAAATAAGTGAGCGTTGCTTCCGTACCATATTTTACTGCCTCTCCCCGTTTTTTATTTTTTCCACACTCTCTACTTCTGCTCCTCCGGAGATGATCTTTCTCCTGCTTTTTCCACGCCTACTGCTCTCTTGAACACCGCATACTCTTTATATTCTTGTTGTTACACACCCCTTTTCGTGTCTTCTTCACCCAGACAACCTTCACCCCTTCCCAACGTGTGCTGTAACGACCCAACCACACCATCACAACCCGACGTGCGGCGCAATGCCACACAGCGCAGTTTACGATTCTCGCAGCGAAGACAATAACCTCATGCAGCATCAACCAGCCATCACTTCACCTACAACTCCACCTTGCCAGTCTCATTCCTCTTCGGTTTCAGGTGATGGCGGCACCGGTATGGAGCAAAATGACTTCTCAGCTGATACCATTCCACAATCAGTCAAAGGTGCGCCAGAGCATCTGCGAGTCGTCATTCGGAAACGTCAAAACTCTGAGGTTCGTAATCTTTGCATCCATCCATCACTTATTTTATAAAAATTAACAAAAAAAAAAAGGACAAAAAAACAACTTCATCGTCATCATGGCGCTATGCGCTATGCGATACTTATTATTATTTGTTTTATTTTTGGAAACTAACCTTTTATGTTTTTTTTTATTGTGATGTGTGCTGTTCCGTTCAATATAGTCAGCAAGGCGGAGTCGACAAAGAAGGAAAGTTGCAGCAAAAGCGTTCTATGAACGTTTCGATAATCAGTGTAAGCGACTCAAAGCACTCGAAGACAAGGTATCACAACTTGGTGAACTGGTACGAAGAAAGCGTATGCAAGAACGTCAGGAGAATGAAGCTGAAGCGGAGGCGGACGCACAGGCAGTACGGG
>JAULBU010039006.1:0-12819 GCA_032358235.1 Odonthalia washingtoniensis | reverse complement strand
AGTAGAAAGACGACGTAAGTTGGATGGATGTAGGATGCACGTAGAAACGGATGGCGCGATGGTTCAATACCTACTCTGTGAGAAGGGATTCTATTAGAGCGATTACCCGTGAGGACGCGGGTAACGTTCGACGGTACATGTGCTCGCTTGTGAAGCGGTGTGGTGGATTAACTCCGGCATAGCGGATGATCTATTAGAGAAGAAATGGCTTTTTATGTTGCGACGAATGGAAGTTCGGGGGTAGATGAAGTCTGAGAAACGCTTGTGTGTTTTATCATTCAAGGAATTCGGGGGAAAAACCACCTTAAGTAGACTCCACCCGTCGCTTGATGGAGAAGGGGGGAGTGTACAGTACATCTAGTACAGTATGGTGCTGTACTCGGTGTACAGCTGCCCAGAAATCACGTGACCGACGATTCAATTGATCGAATTAGGCTAAACGCAGAAAACATGGCAAACGTGACAGAAAAACGTGGCGGGCTTGACAAAACGCGACAAAAGTGTGACTACTTGGAATTGAGCCCAGCGTCACTTGGTTGACGGACAATTGCACCACGGATGGATCCGATTGATGCTTTATATCGCCATGTAAAACCACCATGATCAATAGTTTATAAGCCCATGGAATTCTGAACGATTCGTAATGCAGGTATTCCGTGACGATTCGTGCACAATTCCTCGGGCATCTGAATAATAGAGAATAGGGTAAAGAGGATCCAATTTTTTGAAGCAACGCCAACCTTTCCCCATAATAATCTTTTGCTTCGAAATAGGTTTTTTTTGCTTATTCACACATCACTGTCCGTGTGATACAAGAAATGTCAAGTTTTATCTCGTATTTTGTTAGCAGTCTCCCCAGAACAAACCATTAATTGAATACCCTTCCAGTAATGTTCGTCGTCGGACGATATTATCATCACATAACGTTTCATGACGATGATAACTATAAAATACGGCACATCTGAGAAAGTGTATGACGACAAGTCATGATAACTATCGTCGACGATGTATCGATATATGAATTTTCTTATTTGGTGCTTATGTGAAGATGGTTTACTTGCTTGATATTATGGTTGATGGTAATGAAAGAAAATATGGCATAAGCAGCAATTGTGGTGATAATCGGTATCGATGGTAACACATCAAGCACTCCAATTCATGCGAACAGACGAGTGGGACGCGACGAGAGGATCGGGAGATTAGCATTGACGTCGAGGAGGGAATGGGGATAACGAAGCAGAAGCGTGAGACGAGACGAGGTGGGGAACGAGAAGAGTAGAGCGGGAGATTAGCATTGATGTAGAGGAAGAAGCGAGGAAAAAGAAGAGCGAATGATGACACCGGCAGCTGAAAAGCACATCACCCGTGAAATTGAGGTAGGAGTTAACTGAGGTATAATACGAGGCAAGTGGTGATAAAAGGAAAAGCATAGGCGGCGTATAAGATAGGTAGATATACAAGTCATGGAACACAGCACGCACTGCAGTCTGAATAATCAGAAAGTTCAGTCACATAGCGAATTAGAAATTTAAGGTTATCCGTATTTTCAGAAGAATATACTGCAGTAATTTGATCAGTCACTGGCCGTAAAATTCTGCTACCAGTGTGTTCAGTTTGATTCCGACTGTAATCTGAAATGATTCAGTATACATACTACACTTCGAATATAGAAAGTAAAAATAAAGGAGGTAGACATTTTAGACAATTATTCAGTTTTAAAACTTTGATACCTCACCCGGAGCGCTACCCCTGATCCAACTCGAAAGACCAACCACCACGCCTACGGTGGATTAACGAGCCTTCAGTAGAGCAAGAGGCGACTTAACGACCGCTTGGTAAACTTCAAAGAATCGGAGTTTACGGGGTTACTAACTATACCTCCAAGCATACATACTTGTAAAGGCACCTAATCTTGTCTGAGGATTAGGCAGAATTTCGCGTTGTTATACAGTAGTTGTTAATTGCATAACAATTGATGTATTGCTATTTCTATTTGAAATTATTATTGTAATTATTATTGCTATTACTAATGCTAATGCTATTGCTAATGCTATTGACAGACAAAAATACTGACCTCGATATACTTTGACAGCATAATTATTACTTTGATCAATAGATTTTGAGAGAGAGAGATTTGATTTGTAGGTAGACATCGACAATCAGAGATAGTAATGGTCGTAGATTCTGAATTTATTTGATGAGGTTTGACAACATGTTTAGGCTGGAAGGGAGAGATTGGTACATTGTTATAATTGTTAAGCACAGTGTGACCCATCATTTTAATCCTTTTAAAATGTATTTTCCTGTATCCAAAATCATTCTTGATTCCTCATCCATGAAAAAACGCTTTCCCATATATGGGAAAGCGTACCATATATAGTCGAAATAAGAAATCAGCCTGTGTATACCTGATATATTTTCCGAAGTTTGATACGTTTGGTTCCTTGCTATAACACCATTACTATGATTCTTCACTGATACTATCCACATTTTTTCATCCAATTTTTTGTCGTTCATCCAATTCAATATCAGAACCTGTGATATCCTTTCAGTAACTCCTCCATACATTCCATCGTTTACAAATCTATTAACTTCAAGAATTCCCACAACAACTTCATAGAAAATATTCATTATCAGAGAGTTCTCATAATTACATTGAGATCCACTTTGACTATCATGTGAATCTGAATCTGGCTTATAATTGCACGAAACCCAACACTTTTTAGGAACAATGTCCCAACCGTGATCTTCTCACTCTATTCATAAAATTGGCATGTGTTTCTATGGTAATAGAATCGGTTTCACAGTTCCATGAACGTCTTGCCTTGGGAAAATCTGTAATGGATGTAATTTTATCAAATTCGTCCCCATTTCTCAAACTAGAAGAAACTGTTCCTGTCATGGTATCTACGTCTGATCCACTATACATATTTCGTTTCCCACATAGTTTCCAGTTTCGTCTATACGATAGACATAGTATGTACCTGTATCATCAAACATATCCCCATATTCATCACCACAATCCTCATATGAACTACAATCACCACCATCTTGGTTTATTTGCACCAAGTTTGAATTGTCTTCAATCAAAATTGAATACTTTACTTGATCGTTGCCCTCACCGTAAAATGCAATCCTCATCCCATCTTGCATCATGTGCATGAAAAAAGACGTATGTACTGATTGTAAAATCTTGTTTCTACATGGGTCTTACTTTTCACATATTCTCCAAGCTCTCCAGTAACTCTTTCAGCTAAAACTTGGGATACCGTTTACCAAAGGACAACAATTTTCCAAGATATCAAGTAGATGAAGTATTGTACGGGTTGTTGGCGTTAGTACAAATATATGATCATAATTGATTACGAAAACCTGGACGTAGAGAGAATGAACTTTTTCTACGTGTGGGTTTCAGTTTCATTATATCACTTCGGAATGGTTTTGGGTCCATAATAATCGGTATAATGTTACTGAGGGTAACCCATAACTATCGCATTGATAAATTTGTGGTTGAACACGAAATATAAATTTGTGTTTGAACACAAAATTATCGATACCGCATAGTGAATGATGAAAGTCTTGAAATTTTCCAATTGAAAGGAGGATATTTTTTCCACTGAAAGTTGACTGCACCCCAGCTTGTTGGATATCCGCTTGCAGAATCACTTAGAGAAAAGTTTTTGTTTCTAATTGTAGAATTTTTAAGCAGAAAAGTTGACTGGGATGCTATTTCTGAGAGTGTCCCAGAAGTTAAAATTGTTACCATCCTTACAATTCCTTGGAAATAAAGATGCGTGAGGTCATAGATATATGCAGTAATGAAGTAAATATTCATATCAGCAATCAATGACCTTCTTTCAACTCCTGCTCTTCTACTAATTTCCAACTTCTCTGGATTTTAGTTAGAATTTTTTAAGTCATCCCATGATTTTTAAACGCTTTTGAAATCACGTGGAGCAGAACAATCTTCATGAATCCAGTCAAGAAATCGATCAAAAGATTGAATTGCGTTTCTTCGATTCAGTTTCGTTCCAGATGGGATGAGGATATCATTTAAAGAATCCTTACAATAATATTAGCATGAAACTTTACCTATGTATCCAATGTTTCCACTTAGTTTAGTAGAACCTGGCCAATCAGCTGTGACAAACATTTAATGACCATATATGTTGCGATATTTCATTCGAATATGACATCATAATACCTTCTTCCAGCTTTTTAATATCCATTGTGATTGGATATAAAAATGTTTCGAAGAAATCTCCATCGTGTTGACCAGGAATGATTTCAACTATTATTTCATTACAATCCCGATACCTATACATGAAGTTGAGGTTTAATATATCTATCATAATAGGCCATGCACTACTTCTCTCTGCTACACCACCAAAAACGTCAAAGCCATCCGAACTCATTGATAAAAATAGATGGATTTCTTCCCCTTCTTCCCACATTTTCATCGTTCCTCTGTAAAGTTTTCTGAAAGTACTGCCACCGTAATAATCGTGAAGAATGTCAGTTTTGCACTCACTCTTTGCACGCTTCTCTCTGGTGCAACCATCAATGAATTCTTTGAATGGCGTTCCTTCCATGTACATTGTGCGTATTTGTAATTACAGCAGCTTTTAGTGTTGTCTTATATCATCAAGGAGAGAAGACAACACCAAAAGTTTTCTGAATATTATACGTTTTGATTACATTCTGCAGATTGACAATCCGATTCATCTTCAAATAAACCGTTCCTAGCCAGATGACCATTTGGACAAGAACATACCCAATCTTATGTATTTCCACATCGTCTAATGGAGTATTTACTCCGTGTTTTATACGTGTAATAACTGTTTACTTCTTTTTAACTGAAAAACTTTTGGCACTGACCACGAGAACATGCATTGTGAATAACCACATCCATAATGTTGAAGCGACGCTTGCACTCGCGCTCCAACCTTAAATCTATTGAAAATATCGTCTCCTGTAAGATTTCTGCATCATGCGTTTCATCATCAAATGAATTTTTGGAATCCTCGAGAACATCGGGTAGAGTTGACTGCGGAGCGTAGCTCATATTGAATTAAAGTTGTCGGTGTGTAATAATACTGCGCCTTCACCATCAGTTACAACTTGAAGTTGAAACTCGTTACCAATACCTTGTTATCTTTGAGGGTCATCTCTCCACCCCAGGTGGAGAGATGACCCTCCAAAAGAACAAACCAAGGCTAGGTAATCGTCGCCTCTTTCGACGATGTTGTTCGGAATGTTTCTCTGATGGACAATGACGGGGGATTATTCAGCTATTACTAGTACGATAGTATCGCTGATGGATAATTTTGAAATATATTCATTGAACAGTTTGGAATCTGAACTACATCCTGAACTTTCGGGATTTCCCATGTTACCCACTAACAATTTGGCTACGAAAATTAGGAACTTTTCGGAGTTGAAAAAATTTAAAAATATGCATTTAATGATACATGTTTGATACACTCCGAAAAGGTTGAAGCAATTTAATTGAAGCAATGTATTCGAGATGCATCAAATGTGTATCATTAAATGGAATAACTTCATATTTTTAAAAGGTTTTTTAAAACTCTAAATTATAAATTTGAGGGTACAGAAACGATACAGGTTGGGTATATAATTGAAAGTCAAGAAGTGTATAATGTATCAAACCCGTATTGTTTCTGTGCCATCAAAATGTAGCAAAATTAAGGATTTTATCTGTACTGTATCTGGCCCATATCAAATACAATCCAATATATCAGTAGAGCGTCAAACGTGTATCGTTTCCACACCCTCAAAATTTAGCAAAAATTAGGAATATATCTATACTGTATTTTGTCCATATCATACCTGTATCAGAGACAGTACAGTGTATCAAAACTGTGTCAAAACTGTATCCTAGTTTAAACACTCATTCGGGACGTTTCCAATAATTACTATTTTATCGGTTTGAATCGAAATAATTGTTTTCATATCTTTTAAAAGCGATGGTAAAGACGAGTATACCGGTGGAAACCAAATTGGAAATGGGTGTATACTTGTGAAGTTATTCAAAAAGAATGCACTTTGGGGTATAACCTGAACCAAATTATTGACTACTAGGAGCATTACAGTATTCCACCGCAAACAAAACGTCCGTTTCCGTCCCGTCCCCGAAGGTTTAGCGACAATTGCGTCCCGAAAGAACTCACTGTATGCCACTGTATTTCGGTGGGGTAGGTGTACATCCAAGCTGTTTTCAAATTATTGAGTTCGGAAACTTTTGAAATTTATAATAATAAATTTGGCCCTGAGATTGTCATGTGAAGACAGGGTTTTATTGTACGCTGGCCTCGATTTTTATTTGGGCTTGACATTTTTAGGGGAGAACGATGTTTTATCTTAATGGACGACACGATTTCAAATCATAGCATAATTCAGTTTGTTGAAGTAATGCACTTTGCAACAAAACGATGATTCTATTCCCATCTTGTTGGCGAGTTGTCCTTATTGCGTAGTGGATGATTACAGCACCGATCTGTTAGTGAATGCAGGAAAGAATTTTGAATTTGTTCGTATTATTATTCGACATTTTATCATCATATTTAAATCTCATGGAAAGAAATAGCCTTTAAAAACATAATATAAAGCATCACCAAGAAATTGTGGCGGATCATCATCCCCAGTTCAGGGATAGGGGAAAGGGAGAGTATGAAATTTTTTCGTCTATAAAAACTGACCGTCCTTCCCTGGCTGCTGCAGTTTTTCGAAATGTATTACTCTGCCAAATGTTTTCCCTTTCCCCATGAATACAGAAGCCGTACCAACTACTTTCTCTCTAATTAAAAGGTTTACTGAGTCCCCAAGTTGAGTTACTTTCAGTAACATTTGTTGAGAGATTGCTGGCCTTCAAGACCAAGTTCGACATAGCAACAGTCTTCCTTTTTCCCATTTCTATTATCTGAAGGCTGTCCTGAAAGCAATTGTGGAAAATCTTCTTTATTTTCTGACTCTGTACCTGAGCCACCTCTTGAATAATTTAAATGTTGTGACGTTGCCTTTCGCTTTTGATGGTCTTTACCTTTACCGTCCTCGTAATATGATGTAGAAACTCTTTTTTATGAATTTTAGCATTAAAGCTTGATTATTTGGGATTGAAGTAGTGGTGGGACGTCAATAATAGCAATAAATTCATCTTGGTCATCTATATCTGTAGCAGATTCCATGACGATGCTTCTTGTTGAAGCTATTCCATGATACGGTTCAATTTTTGTTTGAACAGCTGCAGATATTGCTGAATGAAGTTCGTCAAACTTTCCGATAGCAGTGATCATTCGGAACAGTCTCAGTCTGGCAATACTGATACACATAGAGTAATTTTCGATTGAATCACATACCAGTTTTGATTTCCAGAAAGCGATAGCTGTTGTAAGTGTTCCAGCGTATGGGTATAGAATTCGACCGCCTTGTGGGATGTAAGTTTCAATAATTTCCGTCATCAATGATATATTCTTCTCCTCAATGCGAACCGATTTCTTGGAATTTTTATATTGTAGCTTGTTCCCGGTAACAAGAACACCAAAAATCGAAGAGTACCGTTTATTACTGTTGTTACATATTCTGTTGTATTTGCTATTGATGTCTGGTGTGAATCCAGATCGTTTCTTTGCAGGTAACCTTGCTATGCATGCATATTCATTGCTGCATTGTGGAAATTCGGTTATGTTTCTGTACTGCATAGACTTTGTGTCCTTTCCAATTATGAAGGGTATTTAATACATGAAAAGTTCGACTTCTTGAACGCTGCAGACCACCTGTCGCACAAATGAAAGTAATTATATATAAATACGTATGATCCTGATCTCAACATACGCCAGCAGAACTGAGAAAATAATTTTCTTCTTCATCATCTATCATGTCACAGTATCCACTTCCCATCTTGTTCAGATTTTGAGGAAGGGTACAGGGTGAGTCAGTGGTAATTCCATCATATAGCCCACTGGTTTCAGAAACAACATCTCTCCAATTTTCTTGCCATCTCATCCTATAAATCTGAAGTTTGCATTCCTAGAATATCTCCTTGAATTGGTTTTCATCCGAATTATCAAGACCAGTGCTCCCTTTCTACTTGTTCAATATTTGGGATGATACCGCAGAGGAAATTCCAATTTGGTCATTATTGAGGACAGGTTCAGCAAGACTATTGTTATCTGTATTAATGGAAATTATCTCTGTAATTATAGGTGTACCTTTTCAAGGAGTTGCAGATGTTTCGTTTTCGATGACATCGTCTGTGCTCTATCCATCATTTGATACTGCTGGTAATGTGTCTACCTGTACAGACGGAGCCATTAGATAATCATCAGCTGACGGATCTATTTCTTCAGTAACTGGTGCCAAATATATCTGTTCTTTAAACGCAGGTAAAGCTAGAAGCTCTGTACGATACTTCTTAAATAAAGAAGGGAGTACTGTGTTGTCATATCCTTTGTTCAAATTTATGTCATCATCAAATAGGATGTTACGAAGGCCACGTCTTGCATTCTAGAAATCTCAAGAATTTATTCTATTCTTGCTTTGAAGAAACTGCAAGAGCGTACTGATAATCAATCACTACTTGCTGTACCGCCTTGTATAGATTTCGCGCACAACAATGCTTAGCACGGTGTAATGTGTTTCTCTGGTTATCTATACCTTCCTCTCCTCTAGCATCCATGAAATCTGTAGATGCTTTTTGACATGAAATGTGGATGAACTTTCGGAAGACACGGCAATCCACACGATTCATAATTTCTTCTGTCGATAAATATGTAAGCTGGCTGACATCAATCCAAGGAACACTGACGCATTTATCTGCACTCTCTTCATTAATAATCTCACCAATAGTTTGAATCACGCACAAATCCAATCTCTTCACAGTACAAGTAGTCTGCTTCAAAGGAGAAACAGACATTGTAGAACTCTCTTGAAATGCTTTCGAAATATCCGTTGCGGAAGGGTCCTTTTTTACCTTCACATCGGAGAAGACCTTCCTCTTACTTCATTCCCATTAGAGTATCTTGAAAGGGTGTCTCGGCGTAGAAATAATCGGAATGTTTCAAGTTTTGCATTCTAGCCAACTCTTTGTACTCATGCAATGGATTTTAGCCTTTCAATATTATCACATACCATTTAAAGTTTCTCCAAGAAATCGGCCTCTCCTGCATAAGTACCATAATCATACAGTGACGGTGAAATCCGTCAACTATGCCTTAGAAACATGTTATTGATTGCCCTCGTCCTTCTACTTCTTCCGCTGATAAACGAAGCCCAATGAAATGTCCCTGAACGTACATTTTCATTGACACAGTAAAAGGGACAACTATTGAACCCAGGAAAAGTGTTTCCAACCTTTTAATTCCAGAAGCGGACGCTGGTCTGATCTTAGTCAGTGGAATACAACTTCTGGGATCAATCTCAATGTTCACGGATCCCATCATAAGGTGTGAGTATGCTGCCTTAACAGTATTTTCTCGGTCATTTTTAGTTGTGGGAACATTCTGAGGAATACATTTTCGTGTTGTCATGTAGTTGGTAAGTTGGTAGTTAATTCAAGGTAAATGAAGTGTTTTTGAAATATGTAATATATATCTACTGATCAGATTGTATGGGCTTGAATATGTTGGTTTATTAAAGTAAAATGAACGTGCTGGGCTGATCAGATGATGGAATGATCAGATTGGATGCGTTTAAATATGTTGTTATAGCGGAGTAGACCAAATTGGTATAGAAAGAACAACATCTGTGAAGTTAGATGTAATGTCGCAGCTGGTTCATATGTAGGATATTAAAGTTTTATCCGTATCACGGATGAGACGCAGTCCCGGAAAGTTAATCGTTTCAAAAATTTCGTACTGGACTCCACCGGGCGGCAGTTACAATGAACAGCCACTACACTGTAATTTGAAATATAATTTGTCTGTAATGTTGGAATTGGTATCGTTCCAGTATAAGCTCAACTTTCTCAACGTTGATACTGATAACTATTTTGCAGGTGAAAAAGGCGGAAAACAGAATTCCAAGGACGGCGGTATTTCTGTCGAAGTATACACGTGAACTGAACTGTCCTGTATTCGGCGATGGCAATCAGCGCCGGTGCGTAACACAGGAACCAAAAGGGAATGTAATTAGTGTGGGTGATACAGTATGGTATACCGTAGGCGTACACGTTGAAAGTCGACGCAGGGTGAATAGACGTTGTGTGGATTGTTGTATGCAGTTAAAGAGGTATGTGCAAGTCGGAGGTCAGTGGTTAGGATGTGGGCGAATGGTCAGGCACTAATGTGCAAGGGACATGAGCTAGGTAGGACTAATGTACTAATGAACGGACAACAGTTATTGGAGCAGACCGGACGAGAAAGAGCCGGAAACGATACCAGACTGAATGACTTCTTGACTTGGTGACTACACCGGGTCGGTAATAATTATAAACTTATGGTTCATTAATTATAGTTGTAAAAAGTAATAACGAAGAAAATGGGAGGAAAAGAATGGGGCTTATTTGGCGTTCTTATAGAGAAGAAGAACGCCATTAGCGAAACCAAGACAGCAGGTCATTATCGGCGGAAGAATCTTCTTCAATCCCGAAAGTAGCCACACGTGTATACAGTACGTAGGTGGCTGGATCTATTGATCTAGATACCTATGCCTTGTTCCCTGATGAAATTAGTGTGGGTTATTCTAAACTTGGCAGGTGATCTGCGTCTAGGTAATCAATTTCGGCCTTGTTCAATCAAAATTCTGATTAGGAGTACAGAGTGGAAGTTGTCAGTTTTTCTTAAAGGCAGCTCACCATATTAACATAAACAATAATTTTGGTTCAATTTTTGTTCACTGCCTGTATTGTTTCTGGGAGGTCAGCTTTGTGATTGTACAGTCCCCTTCTTCTAACTGCCCCTACTAATATCAATGAAAATTAAATTTCGATTACCATACAAACATTCTAGTCCACAGTTTGAACAGGTAAACGAACAGATCACGTGAAACTTTTACAAGAAAATATTAAGTAACATGAAATCAAATTATGCCAAATATATCCAAACATAATTAGTCCATGAATGGGAAAAATCATTTGTTAACGACAACAGAAGAAATTTTTCTCTTCAAATTTATTATTAAAACCGTTCATTAAGGTAAAACTGACAATGCATTGAACGGTTATTATGCATCAATATTTCAACCTGAATTGATGTCCTCATTACCCACCCTTTCGTTTTCATTCTTTTTGTAAACATCATACGATTACCACATCTAGTTTATAAATAGAACTTAATGTGTGACAAAGATGACTGCGATGATATCACTCCCGTGTTCAAACAGAAAGGCAATGAAAATTTGACCGAACATATACACACACACAACTATGAGATATTGAGTCAGATAGCGACAACTTGTACCTATTCCAAGAAAAAATTAATGTTGATGATGAAATTCAACAGAATTATGCACAGGGAGACAAAGATATAAACTTACCAGACAGCAGTTCCAGTAGCAACCACGGTATTACAGTTCATGTTCGAAATTATGCAATCTATAGTGGACCACGCACACAGTCCCCCATCGGCTGTAGACAGTGAACAAAAAAGTGCTGCGAACAATATATTCGCACCTATATCGGAGAAGATGAAGTAAAATTACATAAATAGGATCAAGAGAAATGAATCTCACTCGAAGATGAGAAAAAGGTGGAAAAAAACCTTCTCCAATTTACATTGTCAGATTTAAAGAGTATGGTGTGCTGTAAAAAACTTCAATGCTTTCATGTTGCCTCAGCTCCGTATCTGAAGAGTAAGATTGATACTTTTATGTCTATTTCGTCAATTGCAAGACCTCAAGTTCTATCTTCTTGTATGTCTTTCCACGGTTATTTCTATTTTGATGGTAAACAAGTTTGTACTACCTTTATTTTAAGGGCATTTCTATTTTCTCGTGACATGCAATCTGCAGTTCGACGCTTTCCAAATCAACTTAGGTGTATAATTATAAACAGAACTGCTCAAAGAAGGGCGAGAATTATCTTACTATTGAATAGGATTGATGACCCTACACATAAGAGGCCTAACAGAAACACCACTATCTTGCCCTTTTTCAGAAAGAAAAATGTTTTTGCAACTTTCAAGTCAGATTATGCACAAAAATATCCAGATGATTCTTCTCTGCCTCCATCTGAGAGTTAATTTTACAGGGTTTGATCAAAGGACTGTTCTCATGGGAAGCATTATAAGTTCACTGAATGTACCGTTTATGAATAATTACGTGCAGCATTGGACGAAGCACTTACTTCTAGGGAAGATAAGAAGGATATACTATACCATAAACATGCTCATAACCTAATGAGCATATGGAGTACACTCCTAAATGGAACAATGACTTCCGAGATCCATCTTCCAATTGTTCAATGATTGTAGATGGCGCTTATCAATCAGCGCTCGGACTGCCCCATTTCACTATAACTACGAAACAAGTGACCGGTATTTATCTCACGCTCAAGATGATTAGTGTCTTGTAGCATGCATTCAAGAACCAACTTCGGCTTCTGATAATGACGGAAGAGCACGAAACTGGTGCAAATCATATTTTAGAAGCCATACACAGGTTCTTGAACGATCGAATCAATATTACATCACTTCCACCTATCGAAATGATCAGTGATGCAAGAACAAAATATACAAACCTCTATAAGTGAATACTAAATGGACCAGAAGTGAGTGAGATAGGTCTGCTAGTTCAATCCACTGGGATTTGACGGGTGATTTTAACTCGTCTGGTTTCTCAAAGATGACTGTGATCCTGACACAGTAA
>JAULBU010038995.1:0-14874 GCA_032358235.1 Odonthalia washingtoniensis | reverse complement strand
AGTGTACATCATATAAATAATGGGATCTCAGGACCATGATCTGTGACTGTTATCCCGGGGTCACCGTCACTTGAGAGGGCTTGGGCCATTATTATGGTGTTTGGATTAGCAGTACTACTGTAGTCACGCCGTGAGCAACAATTAAAAGTGGAGAGAATTAGTCCCTTCTAATTATAGGTGTTTTCGCTCGTCGTCATACTATAGAGACGAGCGACTTGTTTACATGGTGCTCATTGGATAGTATGCAATGAGCACCGGGTGAACTAGTTCCACCTAATTCCTAGTGTGTTTCGAGTTACATGTGCAATGTATTCGATATGGGTCGTTGCACTTGTAATGTAGGGTAATATTACGACGGTGTAGTAAATATTGGACGGGCTATGAAATTAAAGTAAGCACTGGAAAGAGGCAGTGTTACCTACAGCGCATTATACATACAATAATTATATCAAAAAGTTTCCATCGTTCAGTATCCATGGCCTAGTGGTTGAGAAAGACCACAGTTCACAAAATAGCGACATAGTGGGAGTTAAAATTCATCCGAGGGAAGGACGGACATTTCTATTTACATGGGGCTTCTCCATTTTCATTGTCACTTGTCATGATACTATTGGCCGAGAGTTGAGTACCGTACTTGTACTCCCTGAGGTCAGCCGTGACAACAGATCTCAGGGAGTACAAGTAGCTACAGATTGTATACCTGTAAGACCAAGAACATATTGTAGGCTCTTATCCCATTTTTTGTGCCTGCGGCGAAAGTTTTGAGGTGGCAAGTTCCATGACGTGTAATGTAAAATCCCTCCTTTCAAAATATACCTCATCTGAAACATACCACCGTGTTCTGGGATGCGTGGATTTATACTGAATGTTTCGCTACAATAACTATAAGAACGTCACGAGCACTATTCCGTTTTACTTCTGGTTCCCGCTCCCCATTTTCAACTATATAGTATTAAATTTGTCGTTTATTTTGTTACAGACCAGGATTATTAATACATTCAAGAAGTCACCCAATCGATGTTGATACTGATTCACACTAGTACTAACCTACTCGCTATTGTCTTCATTACATTTTGCTACCAACATTTCTGCCTCCACATACTGACCTACTTTAATCTTTAATCTTTTGCTACCGACCTTGCTGTCTCCGTTTACTGACCTCCTCTGCTCATTAACATCACTCATATTTTACCTCTGTAGCTACAGACGTATTCACCTCTACAGCAGATATTACTCAATCCACATCAACTACGCTATAGAGTGCCTACTTTACTACATTTTCATTTGCTCGTTGCTTTATACATCATCAATACGATGATTGTTATCGTATTTGAATACAGAAGTTTGAGTATACCATTTTGTCGATTCAACTAAACCGAATCGATAATAGACACCGACCGGCCGGTGTGAAAAGACAAGAAGAAGAGAGCCAAGTGAGAAAAAAGTGACGATGGACGATGGACGATGGGGAGGACGAAGTGCAAATGCGTGCAGATGATAGACGACGAAGCCCTAAATGCACACTCAAATATACAAGATAATTAATAAGAATCGACGGGCCCCATGCGTGCATATTAGATACGATGATGTCGCCTAGGAAGAAAGGAAATGAATGAGATAATTAATGAAAACGCCGAGGCGCACATAAATTCATAAGCTCATTAATGACGACGCGAGTCACGCAGGATCACATAATATTATGAATGACGATGAAGCTGAGCTGCACGTACGTGCGGATGAAGGATGATAACGACGGAATGCACATGCCGGTGATAGATAACGAGGATGACATATGGCGAAGTCAGAAAGATAAAATAGCAATGATAAATGTAATTGTAAGGAAAGACGGACAATGAAAGCCAAGGTGGGTTATAGCATAATGAGGGAAACAAGAAGAATACACTGGCACCTAGAACTATAATAAACTAGAGTACCTGGGTATACGATCGCATGGGAAACATTATCACTCATTTCTAGAATGATTACCTTACGACTACACGAGCGTGTTGTGTTTTGAAGTATGTACTGTACTACTGTAACATTTTCAGTGAGTGTCAGTAAGATTCAGATCGTTCCTCACAAGTATCTTGACTTGACTCTTATATCAATTGGAGTCAAATTTTGACACTACTTATGCCATATCCCATAGGTGGAGAAAAAAGGAATAAAGCGGCAAAAATTAGACATTCAACCATCAACCCCAGCCTTCAGCCAACTTAATCGAGAGGTTATACAACAGGAGACGAGAAATATGATCCGCACGCCCACTCGGATAGGATAACCACTATCGCTAGTAGCAAGAAATTTGCACGGTAGAGATACCTGATTGCATTAACGACTAACGAAGTTGATAAAAGACACAACTTTCACTCTGTATCGATTGAATCGTAACTCTACTTAACCGTAACAGGATCATCAGAAAATTATTTAGAACTTGACTACGGACCGGATCCAGATACATTTGACCTCATATATATTTTACATTTAACTTTTCTTTTCTTTAATTGCATAATAAAATCACACTTATTTACATTGCGTGGCTAGGTTCGACACCGTGTTTTTCGACAAAAATGAAGGGAGATTAATTTCAGAGTGGCTTTCATGTTGTTAGATGCTGTGTTGTGCTATCCTTAATATTAATTTCCTATGTTGACTAATGTCAAAATTATTTTTAGGACCATTCAAACTACTGGAAACTTGTCTAATCCGGCCCGTATCCGACGCAGTTATTGGCAAACTACATCCGAACACGATGTAATTTGAATCGTACCGAAGACTTCCAAACGTTCAGAGTAATAAAACTTGAAATGGAGTCCAAATGGATGGATTTTCGCTGGTTATGCGTATTTTTACTCTAGTTGACAATAAAATTTAAAAATTTTAATTAACAGCGATAATGTTTCATTAGTTAAAATCCCAATGATGCTTAAGAAGAAAAAATGCATTTAAAAGTTATCAGGTTGTTGTCTTCAGTCAGAAGAACTTCCAGTTGTTACCTCGCGTGGTCTGTTCATTGATCAAATGCCACATACTGAAGAAGCTTTCTCGTTGACCCGGATATGTACGAACACACATGTTGACATGACAGAGAGAACATTTGAAGGACGACACATGTCAATTTCTTTCGTTCGCAGTTAATCCACAAATAGTACATTAAAATAAGTTACTCTGCTTCTGAATGCGCCCCGTCACCTCAATTTCGGCTTAAGTCCCACCTTTTTCATGCCGTAACGTCTGTGTTTCCGGGAATGAATGTCTACTTCCAAGCGGTGAGTGTGTATGAATGAGCCAGGGAACCATTCATTTATTTTACCGATATTAACGTCCGCATTCGGCCATTCGTAGAATGGAAATTCAAACATCGTAGGTTTTCCCCAGGCATTCATATTGTCAAAAAATGGTAATTTTGTGAAGGCCGGGCATTCAGTGTTTTGTAGTTACGTGCAGTTGCGACAATTAATCATAAAAAATAATGTCGGCTTCAATTTTGGTCATTGCTGTCACCACTTTTTCATCCAATTTTATGAAAGACAGTGATTACAGTAGTGCGTGTATGACCGCCAGCAATACAAAAATATCAGAGAGGAATGCAGGAAAGCCACCAGCAATGCAATTACTGTACGTAATGAATGCCTACATTGAAGAGCTGAAAGAGACGCGTTCACATTTACGTGAGAGATTAAAAATGTAACCTGTCCGTTACATGATTTAATTAATGGGCACGTTCACATCAATGATGCACATTAGGCAATTGGAACCAATGAGAAGTGGAAGGGATTTTATAAGGATATGATTCTATGCACTCATCGACGTGGTGACAACTTGGATATGTATGGTACATATTCAACATTGACGTGAGAGATTATAAATGTAACGTGTCCATTACATGATTTAATGGTTACGTTCACATCAATGATGTACATTAGGCAATTAGAATCAATGAGAAATGGAATGGATTTCATAAGGATATGATTCTACGTATCCAACGACGTGGTGACAACTTGAATATGTATGGTACATGTTCAGGTTGTCAACACGTAATTGGGCAATTTATAAAAACCCTTTCACCTGTTCAGATTACTGTTACGATACCTTGAAGAGGTGAAAGGGTTTTCATAACAATAATATTTAACGTACATACAATGGTTGTAAAATGTCATTCAAGGGAAGCTTTGCATCAGTTGTCGAAAATTTTGTATCCCTTTCATTTTCATGCCAAGCATTCTTGTAACTACCATCCTCACAAAGTGCGTAAAGGTAAGAAATCGTTTGCGTTATTATTAATTATTTATTGGTTTTTTAGTTGTTATATTTTGTCTTCCCTAAGTGAAGAAAGGTAGGAGATCGTTTGCGATCTTGTGCAGATTGGGAAGCGGAACATGACTTCCCGGCCCTCACGGGGTCGTAAATAGTTATCTACATTTTTATATTTGGGTAGAATGAATTATTGCAATGACCTCTTACATTTCGTTATTAGTTGTTAGTTTTTCTCTTCCCCAACTTGAGGAAGGGAAAAACGTAACCAATTTCCTACCCTTGCGCACTTTAAGTGTGGAAGGAGATGGATGGCTACTGTATAACAGTGTGTTATGCAGTTAACGAGGGAAAGGGTCGGAAGGTTAGTGGGAATGGTACAAGCAGGACGAGGACTACACAGGTGATGAGCAAATGTTAATGATCTTAATCGAGGACAATGATGAGATAGCCGACGACAGTATCAAGTCACGAAAGGGGACGAGCTCGAGGTTTGCAACTATACAAATTTCGTTGACTTGAAAAAGTTTGATGAGACTGCACACCAACTGTAACGGTCTAAACGATTAGTTAAAGATAGTAGAAAGGTAAGTAGATAGAGGGAAAAAGCGGGAGAAACGGAATGGTTCTGATGGAATTTATTATACGGATAAAAATGCCAATAGCGGGTATATGAGACAAAAGATCATTGTTGCGGAAGACAAAAGATGTAGGCCACAATGTACTGTACATCAATTCATATAGTGTGGGTGCTATATGAGGAAAATGTATAGCAGAATATACTAGTCATTTTGTATACATCACAAATGGTAGTATGGGTGGTGGTTCTATTACTAGATAATGATGTCTATTAAACACATTTATAGTTTTTCTCAAATATACTTACTGTCTCTTATTTCAACTTGGTTGTTATTATTTTGTGATCGAACCCATATCCTCTTTTAAATTTCATTCTTAGTAGAGATAAAACGGAATTCCTGGCCACCCACGTCACAGACTGATGTTGACTTGATTTTAGATTTGAGAAATTTTATCTTTTAACCCTAAAGGTCAACTTGGTGCTACCTACGGCGGGTGGGAGCAGTACAAAATAGGAACACGTTCGTGAAAATTTCACGGAATAACACATGATCGATCAAAATATCAATTTGATATTTGAGATTACTTTAGATCTCCGAGATGGGAAGGGGTTCTTCCCGCCATTCGCTACTCCACCACCACTTTAAACTTTAGTCATTTTGAAACTCTTGAAATAGAGAATGATGGATTTTGGGATTATGGAAGAACAAAATTAGATAATAAATGAGTTGTATTTTTCAGAATTCGATGCAAAAAATAACGAAAAACGAAAACCGCTACGAATGGGTTTATGATCTAACAAATTTCGTTGCACGAAATTACTAAAGGGCTGATTTGATAGCTCCTTGTAATAAAAGGGGAAAACTGGTTCGCGGAAAAATGTCAACAGTACGTATGACGGAGATGAGACAAACAGACTTTACCCAAAATGTGAACAGAATGAAAAAACTTGGTGGAAAATGTCAACGGTGCGCACTACAGTGATGAGTCAAACATACTTTGCCGAAAAACGGAAGAATCGAATGAAGAAACGAAGTTAGTACTTCATTTTAAATTGGAATTAGAGCTTGATCTGATTGTAGCTATCGTTTTTACAAGAAAATGAAACATATCGAAGGTGACTTGAAGAACATCCAAACACGTAAAAGGCACCTAAATACTACAACTTCAACTTTCAAAATCTTTTTCAACGAACAGAGTATGAATGAGTTTAGGTTTCGGACAGCAACTATCAGCACGGTTGCTACTCTCATAGGTTTCGGTATAGCTAAAGATGCTCGTAAAATGACCACTACAATGAAATAATAAATGCTACTAGCAATTATTATTTCATTGCAGTGGTAATTTGTAGTAAAAACGTAGTACATTAATAGTTCGACTTAGACTTATTGCACAATGTCACTGGTATTATGTGGAGCGAACTTTCGACTAATACTTTCCGAGGATTTCTGGGAGGCCTTGGAAAGCTTTGAAGAAGAACACGGATATTTAATTGAAACTTTTGAATAGTGCCCTGATCAATGATAGAGCTCAAAGTTACGCCAACGCGATCCATCTCAATGGAGCCCAACTTGACCGATGTGCAGGATTAATGGCTAGAACCAAGATATAAATAAATCGTGTGGATGCTACAGTCTGAAGAAGGGAAGTTTACTCAGTTCATAAACTATTTAACTACCTCGTGTATCAAGAGATAAGAATACCGGATGGGTTGATATTTAATATTTACATGCCTGAGACCGGGAGGCGTCACGACATCACACTTTATAGGGTTGGTAATATTGACACTGTGCTAGTGCAATGTCTTTAAATAAATATGCAAAAATACTACTTATACGCCTAATACATATACAAAGTAAATGACACGACCATGGATCCAAGTAGGATACAACCAGGCTTGGGAAAACCCACCACAAGAAGCTCATAAATATGCTATTAATGCTGTGCGCATTGCTGTTGAATTGTCCGACAAGGATTAGAAGAAGATGTAGGGCACGTAGGATTACAAAATCATTTTAGAGGTTCGTACCATACGAACCTCTAAAATTATGCTGTGACAGCTTCAATTTCTTTTCATTTTGTTCATGTATAAGGGCGTGGCACTCCTGGAATATCAAAGTATGTCTCCAGTAGGGCTTGGAAACACAGAAAGTGTCTTCGTGCTCTCCTACTACTTCATATAGTTACCTTCAACTTACTGTAAGGACGTATTTCCACAATGCGCTACAACAACAGCACAAAAACGAGCCACATATTTCGGTTCCTTGATTGGTGGTCATCTATTCTCTCCACCCATCTCTTGCTTCCTTTCCTCCAATAACATGTGCCTATCATCAAGATCCAATTTTCTTGAGGTGAAGTAGTCCTCTCTTTGTCGATGTATATGCTCGTTTTAGTCCGTTTTTTATTTCAATATATAAATGTTCTGCTTCCAACTTATTTTGCAATTTAAATTTCGTCCGGTCTGAAATCGCACTAGCTACAATATTCCTATCTTCATCGTCGAAATCAACATTGGTACTCATCCTTTTAGTTCGTTTCGCCGAAGGACTAGGCTCCCTCGAGTATGGCGCCATACCGCTACGTCCGTGACTTTAATTTCCGAAAGCTTCCGAGCAACTATTGTTTTCCAGTTCCTGAAAAACTCGAAAATTATGGTAAAATGTTAGCCTTTTTCTATATTGTTTTCGGACAGTTTGTCAAAAACATTTCAGTTCCAAAATTGTGGAATGTTTAGAGTAATCATAAATAGAAGCATAAAAGAAGTGTGCTAATTCATGTATTGTTTATATTTATTATTATATAGACATATGTAAAAATATGTGTATTATCCAAAAATAATTTGGTTATATTTTTGAGCCCCTTTTCGAGTCGTCTCAAAAACAGACTTGAAAATATTTTGGGAAGCACAAGTATTTTGTTGGCTTTGAAACTGAATTTTGTCAGAAATATTACGAAGAAAAGCGAGTACATTTTTATGCAGTATGATAATTCAGTTTTTTATTCAAGTTTTTAATTAATTTAGGAATATAAATACCTTTGATTATCATCCAAATGATATTTTTCTCAGCCGCAGATTATGGATGGATCAAAGATCATAGTTTTGTGACGTATAAAATTTTATTAAACGGAGCTACAAATGTCATATATGCAGAGATATATAATCATGCTAATCCTGATTTTAATGGGCCACAGGAATGCATGTTGACATAATGGTAATGTAAGTCAAGATGTAAGTTGACACTAGCAACAGACAGGCCACCCGGTATAAACTGATTAGTCTCGTCATGAACGATTTTAAAATTGAACCATGAGACTGATGCATGAAAAGGATAAAAACATTGGGTCTCGTTTCTTACTAATAATAAAAATGGTTTTTTTGCAGCTTTTTCAGGTTACTTAAGTATATAAACACAAGTCCATTAGAAAAAAAGAAAAGTCAGTTGTTAGAAAAAAAGATTCAACATTAAATGTTGCATTTTGGTCCTTACCTTCTCCTCCAGAGTGAAGAGAACAACACACTGTATGTAAGATAATCAAACTTCAATACTTCTCCTAATTATCGGAACTGTTGAGAGTATTCCCCGTTTGTTCGATGAAAGTTTGTTCGATGAACGGCACTTCCTACCAAATTTTGAAATTGAACCATAAGACTAATGAATGAAAAGGATAAAAACATTGCGGCTCGTTTTCTACTAATAATTGTGTTAAAATTACCAGAAACACTGGGTTCTTAATACATTCACAGTACAAAACAAAACACGACGATCAAAAAGGTGGCTGTAAATATTTATCGAGATATGAATCATCATCACCATGCGCCCATCTAAACGCGACACCAGCCGGTGGTGGTACTTACTTCCGAACTCTTCTATAAATCGAAATTCTCACAGTGCCTTTGGTACAGATCTACTATAGGAGGTTGCAGGGTTCTTCAACATCATTAATTCAATATATAATTTAGGAACATGACATTGAAAATTAACCAAACAGATAAAAAAGGCAAGGACAAGGACAAGGACAAGGACAGTAACATTAACATGAACAAGAACATGAATAATATGCAATATTATAGAGGTTTTTAGACAAAACATTATACTATCTTTATTTACTGTGAAGAAGAATTACGTCTTTTTCTAACATTAACCTTTTGGGATTTAGTCATGGATGACCTTACACCTTCCTCTTTCCTAGCTGTTTTACAGCGTTTGCCTCTACGAGATCTCCTTTTACCGTCCAAAGTATTATCCAACTATAAGATAGCTTTATGAATTCTTTCTCTGCACTTCTCAAGAATCAGAGCTTTCCAACCAGCGTCATCCCTAAACCTTTGTAAAGCTATCCTGCGGGTTCTCATTGAAAATGTTTTGGTACGCGAATTTTTATCGAAACATCTGCATAGCTCTTTGTAGTCCCGGCTGTAGTTTTCATTTGTTCACATTCACCCATAGTAATCATCTGAATCATCTGCATATCTGCTATAATGACCAACTCTAGGGATACCATCATTAGGTAAGAGCGATTCTTTAACGGGAGGGGAAAGGAGATTGATAATTATTACAAGGTGAAGAAGAATGTGAAACAGAAGCCGTGTCCATAATTGGAGAAAGAATGTCATCATATTAAATTTCATACTTGCGTGCAGCGTATACCTTGTCGTCGCAATAGAACTAGTAAAACATGGACCTCTTTCTTGGATTTTTGATACATTCTTTTCAAAGTTCTTCGAGCACGACCTTTTTCGTTGCCGAAGAAAAGAAGTGATTCGGTGTGTTTCAATTCACTGGAATTCATTGCAGAAATGAGTTCGCGGTTCATTATTAAGGAGAAGTCACAATCAACTTTTGAATTATTTGAGGTTGACATAATGTTTTCTGTAGCAGGATCGTGATGGTAGATCGAAATAAAATGATGGTAGAGTGAAAGAAAAAATTCGCGGTATTTATGGTATAATGGAATAGGTAGATGGAAAATAATGATGGTACAGTGAAATAAGAACATGTTTGGTGTTATATAATATATTTTTAAAGTTGATATAATTCGTCATTTATTTTTCATTAAAGCAAAGATTTCATGTTACTAACCTATTCGTTATCACTTTCCTCATCATAGTCCAGTGACGATGACGGATTGGTGATTTCCATGAGATTTAGATCATTTGGGTCGCGTTCTTCGTCACTTTCATGAATTATATCAATCAGAACATCACCATTGAATCAAGAAAATGGATCATCAATTACCGAGGAATGCAAAATAACGCAATCAACGACGCAGCTGATCCAACCACATATAGCTGAAGAAAAAGTCTCCTTTCGAAGTGCTATACAGAAGTTATTATGTGGAGGATGTTTGTATGCAATGGTGAACTCTCTTTTTTTGTTACTAAGTTTTGGATTGTCGTTACCGTTCCGACCCATCGAAAACAAAGTTAAGCAGGTTTATATCGCTGGAAAGGTAGTTCTGGAATGCACCAAGAACTCCATTAGGAAGATTTAAAGGTGCAGTTGGCAGAATGGTCTTAAAGGCTCTGGGAACTCTGGGCACTAAAGTATGGACTGATTGACAGTGGTAGATTGTGGTATCGAACGAGCGACTGCGAGCTCGTTTCCGAATAAAAACTCAAGCACTCTCGCTATGAACATACTCTGTACTATAGACAAGATTCCGCTGGATCTCTTATTTTTGTGCTCGCTACCCAACTAGACAGCTACATCTACACTGGTACTGAAAAAGAAATAGAATCCTTCGAATCATTTCTACAACACCGCTTTGACGTTGGTACTCTGAACAGGACCAAGTTTAGCGTTATAGGAACCGGAATCGAACAAGCCTTGTGCGGTACCATCTCCTTTACTCAAAATGCCCAACAAGAAATGATCGACGAGTATTCTCTCAACATGGACCCTCCTGGTACTGCTCTCTCACCAAATCAGCGAGAAACACCCGCTCAACTTCTTGCCTACCGATTTATGCTCGGTAAAATGCTATATATTGGCTGGATGAAAAATCCCGTAATGCTATTTCACGCCAGCCACATGGCTTCAAAAGTTTTATAAATTGGAAACTCATCACCTCAAGGGCTTGAAATCGTTCCTGAGGCACGACAAGCAAGATACTCCCACGGTTCTCTTCAAGGCCTCTACTCGTCCAGGTCAATTCATCTTGGAAGCCATATCAGACGCTTCCGTGTCATTCGCATCGGAAGGTCGTGGTCGTGGTGCATACCTCATCTACAGACGACATGAAGATATAATCTATCATTTACTTTGGAATGCCCGGAAGCTACGTCGAGTAACTCGAAGTAGCAGTACTGCAGAATTATTGGCCGCATCGGACGCTGTAATCAATCTAGTTTACCTTCAAGATCTGATCGCTGAAATAAGCTACCGCCCTCGTGCAGAAATGCTTGTAGACTCTCGCGCTTTCCTTAATCTTTCCACATCCGTCAAAGAACCCACAGAGGCTGCAAACAAACTCTACTTGGCATCTATGCACGAATCACTCATCTTGCGATCCATTCAGGCTTATGGCTGTGTACCTGGTCATTACAATATAGCTGACGCACTAACAATGGACAACCGGGACACGGGCACTCTTCTTCTCAAAGTAATGCGAAGGAATCTACCCTCGCCACCCGGATACTTATATGCAAACAGCTGAACTGGATCTGACGACTTCATCCGACAACAATGATGTCCAGCTCGTGTCTTAGCAGTCGATTCAGCATAAAGGGGGGAATGTAGAACTACTACTTTCTGCTTTGCTCTCTCGAATCGCGCACTAACCGAAGTCAATTATTACCCATAAACTTCATGATGATGTACCCTCCTCAATTTCATTGTTATCCTCCCCATATGGTCGCTCGCCTTACAGTACATTGGTTCCATCCTCTACATCTTTTATTCATCGTTTCTCCCAAAGTGATTTACGCACGTCTCATTTACGCCTTATCCATCTACTGTAAAAGTTCACCGTTCTTTTAATGCATACCCCAATTTAATTCTTCTCCGTTTTATCTTCGATCGTTTTCAACTGGTCAAATATGACCCTATTTGACCCTTCCCGGTTGGTCGGTTTATCTCAAATTGACACCTTTTAATTGATCGGCTCATCACTAATCTGTTTCGCTCCCTTTCAATGAAGCGCATCTAATTTCCTATATATACCCTCAGCCCCGGATAGTGAGAATAAATAAAGGGATTATCCACTTTCATATTTTGTTTTCCCTCGTGCGATCAACCTCACGAATTATTTGATTTCGTACTGTAGCCTCTTCTAGATAGTGAAACCCGTTATGTTCTGTCGACCTGCTCGCCCCTATTACTCGTCCAATATTTATTGTCCACGTGGACATATTCCATCGTCCTACGAACGCTATCACCACGTGCTATCTACAACCGAAACCAAGCGCTGACGAAGAACACGACCTGTGTCTTCGACTCTGATAATCCCCAAAGACGAGTATCCGCGTAAGGATATCGAGTCACCACGCCAGTCGAAGGACCGCGGATACCCAGAATCGCATTTTACTTCACCAACAAATGAAAGACCAGAGACACTGACACCACCTTACGCTAACCCCACTAACTTCTCGTAGCTCAAACAATTCAGCAGTAGGTTGAATCGACAGTAAATATCTTCTTCAGCCTCTTTCCTTCCAACAAAAGATTCTAAGATACTTAAAGATACAGCTAACGACTTATTTAGCACACCAGCTTTGCTCTTGTCCATTTCATGACCCATTTCCGTTAATGACGATACGGATTTTGCTATAGTTCCACTACTACCAGCTGACATTCGGCGTCCATACTGTTGTTCATCGGAACCGTTCATGATAATATGAGATGTTTCTGTTGAATTTCCTGTGGAATTATCCGGTTTAAAGCTACAGCTTGTTGTGTCATGACAAGAGTTGGATAAATAGCTGCATATGTTATGCTCTATTTAAAATTAACACGCGACAAAATACTTACATAAATGACTAAAATAGATTTTGTACATTGCTTAAATATTTCAGAGCCAGTATCATACATCATGATGTATCCAATTTTAGCATGTCCTGCATCTGTATCCCTATTCCGAGTTTTGAAGGACGCATTACTTGTAGTGTCTCCTGAGAGATTTCGAGGACACCACTCCATTTCGTTGATAGTATACACGTGACAAAACGCTTACACCCACATTTAATTTTATTATTGCTTTATTTTCGGATTGTACACTTTTCTTATTATTTTCTGTCAAATGTTTACTGACTTTATATTGAAAATTCATATTGGAAGTTTTAATGACAGTAGTATTTTTTCAATTTCTCAACATTTTTCAGATCTGCCGTTACCATAGTTCAGTACGAGAAATGACAGTTGTGTGCTTTTTTCAGTTATTAATATTTCAACTAATGAGCAATTTATGTGCCGATTCAATACAATTCCATTACCTGCTTTCACCCTATCAGCGTACAATTACATCCACAATTCAAAACTATAAGCGATCAACTTGCAACGAAGATCCCAACACGATGACAGTTCACCAGTTCTGGACATTCAACAGCGACTCGTACATGTCAGTTCCTATCGTGATGAACACATTGTATGCGTTAACATTTTAGAACAGGTAAGTATGCATTATGTATTAATTCATTCAAACATTTTAATATAGCTCCATTCATAATTGTTAACCTTTTTTTGCCTTCACTTTTTCTTCTGATTTTCGTTTACAGGTTACTTCGTTTCTTCGACTACACTGGTTCTGGTAAATAGGTTTGTTTGCATTCCTCTTCCGTTTATGGTTTCATACTCTAATTCCCATTTCATGATCTTTTCGTATTAAATTTACTAACTTTTGTTATTTTCTTTATATTTAATAATGTAATTTTTATATGTCCGCAGATCCATATGGTGCATCTGTTCACAGAGAACGGATGGATATGAGAATGAACAATATCGTTATATATATATCGGAAAACAAGATATATTAATATATACTTATTGGATGCGTTTTCATGGCCGTTTCTTATGGTGGTTCTCATTTTTCTTTTTCTACATAGTTTCTACTTCCTTTCAATTTTCTCTGTTCCATACAATTTTTCATAGATCCATTTCTATCACGTTATTTAATTTACATTTTTTTTTGTTCTTGCGCTTTTCTCTTATTTTTATCAAATTGTTCCTTTTGATATCGCATGATATCACAAATAATGAAAATATTCATATCGTGTATAAAATAATTGGTATACATCTATTGCAATACATATTGTACATATTTTATATATCGATCCCTTAGACAATCATACCATTCCTACATATAACAGATATATACATCAGGAACCGCAATAACCATCCACTTTCTCATTCATGAAATGAATGAGAAATGGATGAACCATTGTCGATTACATACGGCATATGAATGAATTCATGTAGTGTACATGAATGTAAAAGTCAATTTTTACTTACATTACAAACTACATTTTTCGCAGTATTATATGAAGTATTCATTCAACGTCTCATACACAATGTGTAGTCACGAGCCCAGATTACATAGACAAATATCTTCTGTGTATAAAAGAAAATTTTAATGATACATTGGTGAAAGGTTTTAAACAATGGATGTTAGCCCGTATTATTTCTTTTATTTATTCTCCGCCGTCCGTAAGTAAATTTCTATGTCTCATACATTAAAACATACAGTATCTGTATACCAAAGTTAATGCCCCATACATTTTATCTTCAAATTGTGTAGATTTTTCCTTCAGTTACCATCCGTAACCATGCGAACACTGTAGTTTTCTGTATATAACCTACATGGAACCCCAAAATTCGCATGCCCCAGTAGATGTCACCTCTACCCAAAACTATGCCTTTGGAATGTAGGCATTCAGTTCCAGAAACAAAGACGATCATGACGGGTGAAGTCAATTCCTTCAAAAATTTAGAAGAAGGAGAAGAATGTCATACAGATGACGAAACTGCAGCTACTGACACGCACAATGACCAAAAAAGAGTAACTGTAGAAAAGGGGGCACCGTGCCAATGGAGTCAGTTAAAC
>JAULBU010038984.1:0-14878 GCA_032358235.1 Odonthalia washingtoniensis | reverse complement strand
GTGTGGTGTTCCAGTACCTTCCCTGACATACCTGCTCTCAGTACCGGGAGGGGAGCGTACTTTGTTCAGGGTAGTAGGAGCCATGGGAACACTGTAGAGGTCAGCAGTGCACGAAATACACGTTTCAATTGCGACAGACCGCAAAAACTAACATTTCTATCAGAATAATATTATTATAGAATATTATTCTGATAGAAATATTATTTATATCATAATATACTGCGAGCCGTTTTAGTAAGAGTATCTCTAGCGGTTTCGGAAAAATTACCCCACCCGAAAAATTATTTACACAAAATTTGCAACATGTCTTAAGATAATTGGATGCCAATAATGTGTAATTTTTTTCCTAATTGTTTTGCGAAAACATTCTACAAGATATTGACAAACCCTAGCGGAAATTATCTCCCCAATACTGACTATTCATCTGGAATGTCAAGAATTGGGAGGTTCAACAGCTGAAACGGTATCTCAATGACGGAGTATATGAGCTCGGATGAAGGCGAGTACTTAGATGATGACGACTATGATGTCTGCATGTTACTTGTGTCGAACAACTCTATCCTTGGCATCAACAAGAATGAATCTAAGGACGAAAGAGTGTGGGGAGGTTCTTCTATATTTCGAAAACCCAACAAACCGCGCAAATTCGATGAAGCGATGCAGCATTTCAATGATATGTATTTTAACGAAAACGGTACTACGTACAATGAAAAAGACTTTGAAAATAGATTTCGAATGCCTCGAAATCTGTTTCAAAGAATATGTGACGATTTATGTGACCAGGGGGTATTTAAATTAAGATCGGACGCCACAAGAAAGCCTGGAATTCATCCTAAAAGTCGAATTGTTGCAGCGCTCCGAATGTTAGCATATGGATTATCGCTCGACAACACTGATGAACTACGTACATTGTCTTCCCAGTCTGTGGATATATATTTCAAAGAGTTTATCAAATATATTGTATCAAAATATGAGACAGAATATTCACATTCTCCGAACGAAGAGGACCTAAAGAGAATGTTGTCAATAAATGCATCAGGAAGATTTCCCGGGTGTGTTGGTAGCTGGTATTTCCAACACTGGGAGTGGGAAAACTGTCTAATTTGGTGGGCAAGAAAGTATAAAAGGAAGGAGAAAAAGCCTACTGAGGTACTGGAGGTGATCGCTGACCGAGAATTATGGATCTGGGCGAGCAATTTTGGTCAACCTGGTAGTTCAAATTATATTAGTATATTGAATGCTTCGATTGTTGTTGAAAATATATTCAAGGGAAGAATGTCACCTGATTTTAAGTACACCATCAATGGTAGAGACAGAAACTTGTTGTACTATTTTGTTGATTGAATCTATCCAAACTGGGCGATTCTCGTCGAAACGTTTTCGAAAGGAAAAAAAAAAGAGAAAACGTTTTCAGGGGCGTGGGAGGCATTAATAAAAGATGTGGAAAGATCATTCGGTGTTTAATTGTCTAGATGGAATCTATTACAGAATGCCTGTCGGTTGTGGGATCATAATATGATGAATATTGTTATGGTCATCACTTATTATTCATAATATGATTGTAGAACTTCGTCGTGACATTAATGTGAGTGGATTTCATGAAATTGTAGAAAGTGAAGTTGGACGTGGTGTGATCAGAGATATAGATAGAAATGAAAAGCCTTTTCATTGGACTAATAGTGGGACTAATGAGGAAAGTTGGACATTTCATATGTCTGGAAGAGCAATATTGATGCGTGAAACAAGAATAACTGACCCTGCAGAACATTTTTCATAAAAAGCGGATCTGGTAGAACACATTTGGAACAGACATGGGGATATTTAGCAATATACATTGGGATATTTATAGAACTAAAATTAAACTAAATCACCTTGCCCATTATCTTCATTCTCTGTTTGTAAGCTTCCACCTGCAAAAGATGCTGATTGTGTTGCAGAACTTTCATTTTCAATGCATTGGCGATCATCAATCTCGGACTGATGTGATGTACCTCTTCCATTGTATTTATCAGTGAGAAATTCCTGTTCACGACGGAGATTTTTCCTTCTCAACATTTGCAAACCTTCTGCACGCTCTTTTCTATCTTCATAGTTTTCTACAGGTGCCAACTCAAATATTTTAATTGATTTTCTTTCTATCAATAATTCCGTTTTACGTGTCATTACATTTGCCATTTCCTTCACAATAAATGCATTCTGTTTTGTTCCATTTTCAAATTCACGGCGATGTTTTGCCGCTTTTCGTCCAGGGTACCCACCTCTTCCTCGCAATGATCCTTGATAATAATTTTATATTTTTCTGATGGGTTCGTGACTAATATGACTCGAAGCTACATTTGCTTCTTCTGCACCTTTTGTTGATGAAAACTGTTCAGTGACAGGATCAATTGTAGAAGAAATGATATCGTCTGGAATTGGTTCTATTGCAAATTTTCTTGTGTTTCGTCAAACCATAAATGCAACGTAGTGAGGCCATTTTTGTACTTCGAACAATTTTTCATTATACATCAACTCCTTTGACTTACCAAAATGTACAGCTACAGCGATTGCCATTTTTGGTCTTCCGTGCAACCCGTTGGCTGCATGACCCGTAATTTTCGCAACACAATCGCAAACTTGCGGAAGTCTGCAGAACATTGTGTCAAACTTGTTGTAGTATGATTTCGGTGATTTACAGCTGTACTTTTTGTGGCCTTTTCATCAATGGGGCTGGAGGAAAGGAACTTTTGATGGAATACTTCATGGAACCTAGCCGCTTTCTGGTCAATGCCACATATTGGGTCCTCACTTGCAGCGACCCACGCGCGTGCTACCTCTCCAGTTTCCTGTTCTGACCAGTTGGCCCCAAGTCCCATTGTATTTAGTTGTTGATAAAAGTTGATGAAAAATTCTCGGATTGTCTGAGTTGGAACCACTTGATTAAAATCGTGTCTTTTGGCGATACTTCTCTGAAAAACATATAAACCAGCCGATACGAATGATTCATTATCACACGTGTATGCTTTTCTTTTCGGGATAGGGATAGGGGAGTCCCTATTTTCCGTGAAATAGGGATTCCCCCAACCCTATCCCGAAAATAATAGGGATACAGAATGTGCGGTGGGGTCAAAAACATTTTTCGACAAATTTTTTAATTTTTCGAAATTTCACGGATAGGACGCTCCGCTAAAGATTCTCTAAAGCCACAAATGGAGAAATGTCCGTTTTGTGTTAGAGGAGTGGGTAGATCGTCCTATCTCCAAAAAGGCGGATATGCAGGCTACGATTAGTGCAAAAAGCTCCTAAAATCCTCAGGAGACAGAAAAGGTCACCCCGTTCCTGGGTGGTTGGGTAGGTAAAAACAGCAAAAAGGTGTTTTAAAACTACTCACCCCAGTTCTCGGATCGGTTTGTTGTTTGCAGTATTGCTTGTGATGTTGTTGTGGCGCTGTGCTGTAATTTTGGTAGAGTTTCTTGTTCTTTCTTGGCTTCTGTTTTAGCCTTCTTAAAGAAGTAAACCGTCTCGGTTTACGGTTACTGCTTACTTGGCGTATTGTTTCTTCGGATGACTTATCGTTTTGCTTTTTCGCTCGCGACTTGTTTATCTGTATCACTTTCTACAAAGGGTCTTTCCGTTCCTCGAAATATCTATTTGATAGAAATGGAATAAAGTGAGCAAATACACGAAAAAATTACACGTGCCCGCGCACATAATCGCGAAGGGCGAAATTAAATCATTTAATTCTGTTTTACTTGTCATGTCAAAATTTGACACGAAAAGAAAAAAAGTGATTTGAGCTCGGAGATCAACACGTGTATGGAATTTTAGCACCACTCTCGCTCGTTTAAATTCTGGTAGTTCGAGCTCTCTTTAGGTTTCCTTGCTTCTTTTGCCTCTAGTGGTGAGTCCAGTCTACAGAGGACTGTGTGTAGAGCTCAGCATGTGTATAAGACTCGTTTGTGGCACCGTAGATAGTAGAGCCCTGTCCCGAGATGGAATTCGATGCTGACATTTCGATGCCGCCCCGCGTATCTCCTGAATTCTCGATCGTCTCAACTAAATATTCTGGGGGTAGAGGCGAGGAAGGTAGTTTTGCACGTTGGCAGCCAACCAAGCCCATCAATGTACAAGTGGCATCTGAGACCGCTGAGCCAATCAAAAAGCGCCACACGTCGGCATACAAAAAGCATACAAAAAGCATACAAATAGCGGCATCGCCACAAAGGGCGATACCGGCTCTACACTGCACGACACGAGCCCTACCGGTAGGTGCACCAGCCGGGGATTGAACTCCGAACCACTCTTCTAACAAAGAGTCTCCCGATCACTAAGATACGTTGCTGATTGATTGTTGCGACTGTTTTTGTATCATTTTATCTAGCACAAATTACATCTTTACAGTGCTTTTCTTTCACGGCCGGCCGCTTAGTATATAACTAAGTACCCGGCAGCTTACCGAGTAAACTTGCGGACTGTTTCTCCCCATCATCGCATGATCAACGAAACTGAACTAACCCACGTGAATCAGTGAGCGGACGAGTCGTTGTGTACCACAGTATGTAGAAACCGGAGAAAGGAAAATGTAAAAGGGGTTAATTAAGCATTTTGCCTGTTTAGTCACCGCAATTATATCGAAATTCAGGACCTACGGTACTTCCTACGAAGTTATTTTGCATTCTACATGAATTTCTTACAATTCTAAGCGACCGGGAGACAAATTTGTTGTGTAAATACACAAAACAATCTCAAAAGTCGTGACGGAGCTCGAAGGGAATTTGGGGAATAAATGGTTAGAATAAAGTAGATAGCGTCACAGTTAGGGATCTGTGCAATGAACCGTCAGACGCTTGGACCTGCTCTCCCGTTCTGACCACAGAGCGAATGTAAAGAAAAAGGTCGCAAATCTAGTAGAACGTAGAAAGATGGTAAGACTATTAGCGACAAGAAAATGAAGGAAAGGATGGTTTCGACGGGGAATTCGGGTACGCAGATGCGTTTCTCAATTGTTTTGCACTTGGCTGATGATTTAACGATCGTCTCGTAGTTCTTGCTCACGCTTGTATTTGATAATCAAGGTTATCGTAGACCCTGAGACGTCGGGAGTATTGATACCATACAGAACTAGTATGGTGTACGTGACGGCATCTTGTTGGACACTGGACCATGGAATACTCGACTATGAGTTAGGCGACTGAAGTTCTACTACTGTATTATTAGTTCACTATATAATTACATATCCATACACGTGCATTTAATGTGTAGTGCATATGTAATTAGTAAGGTCCTTAGACTCGAAGTCTATGTCCTACCTCTTGCAGGACTTTGAGTAGATGGCTCAGCTTTGGTAGGTTACTGATCCATAGAGAGACTCGAGAACCTCTATAAAATCCTCATCACCTTCGTGATGAGATGAGACTGGATGAGCATCCAGACATGAACAACTCTTGTTCCTTTGTGTATAAATTCATTGACAAATCTTGTTCTATCACTGGTAGCACCGCTATACTAATCGATCACAAGGCATTATTTTTATCAACACCAAGCTCCGACTGGGAACGAGATGGAACAAGAATACCTAAATCGTCCTCCCCGATTTAATGCAAATCGTGATGAAGACTTTCAACTGTGGGCATTGCGTTTTGAAGTTTTGGCAGATGCCAAGGACTTCGTGGAGGTTCTAACTGGAGATGTTGTTGGTGCACGACAGATGGATTCTTTGCCTAAGAATATCGGCAAGAAGGTGGTTCGTGCTCGTGCGCTCTTGGTTATGTGTCTCAGTCCAAAATCTTTGCGTACGGTCGTCGTTGATAGTAAGAATCCTTTTCTGATGTACAAGAAGCTCACCAATCGCTATGCGACGAATAATGCTGCTAGTCGGGTTAAGCTACAGACACAACTATACCAATTGAGGTACAATGGATCCGTTGCAATGGTAGAGTACATATATGAATTTGAAAACATTTTTCTTCAGCTGGATGGTAAGGAAAGTTCTTTTCCTGAATCTCTACAGATTGCAATATTGCTTGCAAGCTTCGGTAATGTAGACGAGTCTGCCTATGGACCAGTTTTGTCTGCACTGCAGACTCTTGGCGAGAATCAGTTGACTTGGGATACTGTAGCGGCTCGTTTTTTCAAGAGTACATTAGTCGGTCGCAAGTGGTACGAAAGTCACGAAAAGTACTTTACAAGCGCCGGAGAAGACGGAAGCTCGTGCACTGTATAGATTGGCAAGAGTCCAATTCTTTAAGTGCAAACAACTGGGGAATTTCAAGCGCGATTGCAAGAATGGGTAGAAGAGCAAGAATGGGTGGAAAATCAGAACGAGAGGTGAAGCAGAAATTGGAAGCGCTTCGGAGAATCACCATGCTCTTGTGATCCGAAATGATGCAGTTTAAACCGAAATGATTGTGGACTCTGGAGCCGCCGCTCACATGGTCTGTAATATTCAACTTCTCCAGGATTTAAAGCCTGTTTACAGGACCACAATTACAGTGGGAGACGGTCGGAAATTGCGCACCAAGGGGGAAGGAAGTATTTTCGAGACGTCTACTGTATCCGATAGAAATATTGTCTTATTGAAACTTCAAGGTGTTTTGTTCGTCACGGATATGGGAATAAATCCTCTTTCTTGCACAGAACTTGCGACAGATGGGTACAAATTGATTTTTGATGGGTCACATTGTCTCATTTTGGACAAGGAGGATTCCACATGTGGTCAGGCGACACTGTGGGATGGAATCTATGTCATTGGTACGAAGTGTGATAGACCCACCAATATAGCAACTCATTCAAAGCATGGTCCTGGAGTTTGGATTAAGCGTTTCGGACACGTGGACGAAAGGGCAATTTCGTCAATTCGTGAGAAAGGTTCAATGAAAGGCTTAGAATATATACCAAATCTCGTCAGTGAAGTGGGTGCGAATATTCATGCGAGGTAACATGGCCCGACGGGAATTGAAGTCTCGTTCACAGAAACGTACTGTACCAGGTGATGTGATTTATGCTGATGTTTGTGGTCCGCTTCCAGTTTGCAGCATTGGTAGTGCTGTTTACTTTTTCAAATGCAGTGATGGGTATTCGGGATATAAGTCAATCGCTGTAATGAAGAATAATTCAGAGGTCAAGGAAAAATTCATTAGTTTCTACACGAATTTCGATCGTCAGTTTGATTGCAAGGTCAAAATGCTTTACGCTGATCGTGGTGCGGAATTTCAAATCCTGGATGATTTTTTAGATTCCAAAGGGATCATTCATGGACTTTCTGCAGCTTACACACCTCAGCCAAATGGTGTTGCAGAGAGACTCAACAGGACTCTCCTTGATATAGTGCGATCAATGCTTTCAGAGTCCGGTTTGCCTCCCAGGTTTTGGGCAGAAGCATTGTCGACTGTCGTTACAACAAGAAATGTTACCGCCACTAGAAACAGGGATTGAAAAACAGCGTGATAGTTGCTTAGAGTAAAGAGACCCGATTTTCAACATCTGCGTGTTTTTGGTTCTGAATTCTGTACCCACGTTGCGAAGCACAGGAAGTTAGATTCAACGGTTAGAAGGAGCGTAATTCTTAACTGCCTACGGAACGGAATTTATCGTGTTTGAGATATTGCTAAGCAAGTGGTACATGAGGTTAGTCATGTAATTGTAAATGAGGGAATCTACCCTGCCAAAAGTTCGATGCTGAGTGGAGAAGTGTCAGAATTGTTCGGGTCCTGGTTCACGCAATGGTCGGTACCAGAGCTGGCGTCTGCCGGAATGAAAGATGATCCTGCGGACCGTGAAGATGTAAAAAACTCTTCTGTACATGAAGATTATATCTTTGATTTGGAAGTCTTCATCACCTTTGAAGAAGTTAACACACTACATGAGCCTCAAGTATCGGATGTTCCAGAACCAGGCACACAATCGCTTAATTTGGAAGAGGTTACGCACATTCCTTTGGTACCTAGCAGGCATGAAGAGTCGAGGTAACCTCCTGGGGAAAGCCGTAACCCGGAAAGATTGGGGCAAACGGCTAATACGGCTGTTGTTTCTCCACATTACATTCCACAGAATGTTGCAGATGTTCTGGGCTGTGAGGCTTGTGAATATTGCGGAGAGGCTGTGAATAGTGAACTAGAATATCTAATCAACAAGGAAACTAGGGATGTCGTTTCGAAACCAAGACATGGGGAGTTGATTGAAACGCGATTTGTATTCGATGTTAAATACAATCAAGATGGGAGTGTAGATCAACACAAATCTTGGCTAGTTACAAAATGGTTTCAGCAGCGGAAGGAGTCCTAAGTGTATGCTCCAGTAATTTATTTTACTACTTTATGGGTTGCTGCTGTGCTATAATTTGTCAGAGGATACACAATCAACCAAGTGGATGTGCGATCGGCGTTCTTTAATATAAAGTCACTGGACGAGTGCAGTATTTCTATCGTACCGACGCGAGGAATTGATTTCAAGCACTTTATGGCTTGAAGAATGCTCCGCGCATATGGGAATATGCCTTCAATTCTGCTGCAACAAAAGCCTGGTTTTGAAGACTGAAGTCTAATGCATGTGTATACATTTACAGTGCGTGTACCGGAAATGTTTACATTTTCCTGTATTTGGACGATATATTGGTCGTGTGAAATGAATCTGATATCTTGGTCGAAAAGGCTGTGCATATGAGTCTTGTCAACATCCGTGACATAGGCACGGTTAACAGCTTCTTAGGGGTGAATTTCTTTATTGAAGGTGACTACTGTAGGCTTTCTCAGGAACTGTATGCGAAGATTGTGTTACTAAGATTTAGAATGTAGGACTGCAATGCGACACAAGCTTTGTTGAAAAGTAGTGTGTCCGATATTGTTCGATTCATTACCAGTGCAGAACCGTCTGCTGAGAAGTACAAGGCTGTGATTGGTGGGATTTTATTTTTGGCGCAGCGTATCCGTCCTGATATTGCAGCAGCTGTGGTTTTATTAGCTCGGAGTTCAAGTGATCCGACTCAAGAATCCTGGATTGAGAGAAACGAATCGTGCGATATTTGTCGGGAACAACGAATATCGGACTGCAGTACAAGGTTGCACTGAAGGCAGATATATTGTCAATTTATTGTGATTCAGATTGGGCCAGGGACTGGAAGGACCGCAAGTCTACGAACGGTTTTGTAGTACTACTGTACGGTTATACAGTAATGTGGTTTTCAAAGAAACAAAGCTGTGTGGCTTTGTCAACATGTAAAGCGGAGTATGTCGCACTTTCAGATGGGTTAAAAGAAGGAAAGTGGTTTGTTGGTCTTCCAGGAGAGCTGGGATGCAATTTGTTGAAGCCAATTCCCGTATATGAGGACAACACTGGTGCTATCAAGTGGGCCTCATCTGAGAAACGGGCAAAATACGTATATATCCGCTTTCCCTCTGTGGAAGATTAGGTTGGTAAGGGAGAATTTGAAGTCAGACATTGCTCTACAGTTGATATATTGGCCGATATATTGACAAAACCACTGGCTGCAGATCGTTTTAAAGTGCTGAGGGCGAAGCTGAAGGTTCAGAAGGATTCTGAAAACAATTTCCATCAAGAAGTGGATATTGACACCATACAGAACTAGTATGGTGTACGTGACGGCATCATGTTGGACACTGGACCATGGAATACTCGACTATGAGTTAGGCGACTGAAGTCCTACTACTGTATTATTAGTTCACTATATAATTACATATCCATACACGTGCATTTAATGTGTAGTGCATATGTAATTAGTAAGGTCCTTAGACTCGAAGTCTATGTCCTACCTCTTGCAGGACTTTGAGTAGATGGCTCAGCTTTGGTAGGTTACTGATCTATAGAGAGACTGGAGAACCTCTATAAAATCCTTATCACCTTCGTGATGAGATGAGACTGGATAAGCACCCAGACATCAACAACTCTTTTTCCTTTGTAAATAAAGTCATTGACAACTCTTGTTCTATCAGGTAGTAGTAGATTCGGGACGGGTCGCAGCATTTTCAAACTGAAATAATATCGGGGAGTCCGAGTAGTATATATATCACCGAGGATCAGTTGAGGACCGTTGGCGCGATGGACTCAAACTGACACGTGTAACCCCCAAGGCTGGTGATCCAATCAAAAGTTACCATATGTCGAACCACGCCGTCCACAAAGTGCGATACCGGCTCTACCCTGCACGATACGGGCCCCGTTCCTAGGTGCACCCGCCGGGGATTGAACTGGAAACCACTCATCTAGCACAGAGTCCCGCGACTACTAAGCCACAATGACGATTGTTGATTGTCACTGTTTTTGTATGTCCTTATGTATCACAAATTCCAACGTTACAGTGCCTTTTTTCTTTCACGGCCGGGCGCTTAGTATACAACTAAGGGCATATATAGTTGAAGTTGATGAACTCGAATAAAATATTAATATTTTTTATAAACAAGGGTACATACAGTCCGTTGGAACTGGTACACATGTGGTGAAAATTTGCATTGCCAGACTCAAATTTATTATTAAAACGCCCAGAATGCACTGGTTCAATTCCATTATGTGTATATTACGTAACGTTCGGACCAATGAGCTGAAGAAGAGTATACATGGCACCAACTGGAATAATAAGCTGGGGGAATCCGGAAACGGTGTGGGTGGTGTGTAATATGAGCGGCGCTGTGGTGACGATGGGAATGAAAAGGACATTTCACTGTATTGTCGAAAGAAGAAAATAAATGTACAGGGGCTGTATGTGAAAAGTATCCGTGGATGCATGTGATTGGTTTGTGAATCGATCATGGCTGTATGCGTGTGACAGCATTGTCAGTGAGCTCTAAAATCCGTGACGGTAAAATTAGCATTGTCAATTTTGTGTGAAGTAGTGCAGTCGACCGTGGGAGGAAAATCGGACCATTCGGAAATGGAATTGCGAAAAATGGATCCAACAGATTGTGGAAGCGCAATGTCGGTTTGTAACGGAGGGTGCGGCTAGGCGAGGAAAAAACGGAAACACGGCAGACGTACAAGACAACGACAACGATAACTACTCAAAGCGTTCAAAGAACTGCATCGGCAGCAGGAGGTGATTCTTACCGAAATCGGAAAAGGGCTTGGAGATGAAGACGAGGAGGACGACGGTGTGTCATATGGGGAAATGCCCACCAGTGCTCTTTTGCATGAGTTCCGAAACCGTGACGGAAATGGATTTATATTCAGAAAAGAAGTATGCACAGATTGGACATTTCAACAAATTTTCAGTATATCAAAACAATTATTCAATCTATTGATGGCCGAATTGGTCCTGTTTCGTCCGGATATATGGCTATTGCCAAGTTCTAGTGCTGGCGAGGCTGACATCACGACAAATACCAAGATATTGACAGCATTTCCAGCAATTAAACCTGGAAAGCATACGACCGTATGGTGTGACATGGATGTCATGGAATGCACAAAGTGAAAATATATGTCGCTTAATTATGCAATTTTTTAGTGAAAAAGTATGGTTATATGTTCTTGAATCGAAAACTGAACTCGGATGAGGAGATGCGGATAGAGAAATCCTTTGCAAGGGAAGTGTTTCCAGGGTGTACCGGATTTTTAGAATGTGTTAAATTTTCTAAAGGTGAGACATCCGGGGACGGTCATTTATCGGAGTCTAAAAGAAGTAATGTACAAGTTACAGCCGAGGTGTAGGTGGAAATGGACTTATACTTTTGGTCGTGGACTACGCCAAAATATAGTACAAATAGAAAATTCAACACATTAACAACGTCATGTGTAGTCCGAGATATTTTCCAATCGGATCTTGGTATGTGTCATGACAGTGGATATACATTGAAGCCGTCAAGTACGAGAAGGAAATTGTTATACTTCCTTGTTGATGGAAATTATCCGTTATGGTAAATATTTATTGAACCAGACGGTGACGACAAGAGCTCGGCTGGGCGCAACTTTACAATCATTTGCAATACCGTACGGGAGAAAGTATCTCATTTCTTTTATTCATTGCGTATGAGATATGGACTATTATATTATTCCGTTCGGAATCACGAGTCGGAGACATCAGAGGACATCACCAACAAAATACTTATTCTATATAACATGATTATGCATTTACAGGCAGAGTAAGGTGGTGAGAAACGTGGACAAGAAAGGAAATCGATGGACGACGTATTTAAAAAAGAGGAGGAGGAAAAAAAGTTGAGACAAGTGGAAGCCGAGCGGAAAGGACAACAATACGGAGGTCACGGTACTGATAATGTGAAGGGTAATGTGGAAGCGGCTAGTGCGCTAATTGATGTGGTAAAAGACCAATCCGAACGGAAATTCCCACACGTAGATTTGATGAATCACAATGGATAAATTTAGACGAGTGACGAAGGGATGGCAGTTGTAGTATAGGAGAAGTAAACAGTAAGTGATGAGACACGATGGTCCTTCAAGGTGAAAACTTTCCACGTTGCATATGACTATTGAAAATGATAGTAATAAGGACCCTAAATGGAATTTGAATAAGTAGGAAAGAGTCATATGAAAAGGGGGAATTGTGTGAATGTACTTATAAAGCATTGACAAATGTTCGAAAATAAAGTAGTAAGTGTTGATTTTGATTGATGATAAACACAATGAACGATTTAGCATGTGTTAATTTTTTTTACCTCTAATCAAGAAGTGCAGTAGCAACATAAAAGATAATAATTTTCAAACCGGTCTGGATAAGGGGACGGAAAGTTCCAAAATGTGCAAAGTTTGAACTTCAACCGGAACTAATAATACCGACAAAAGTATGTCACTGGAGCCTATTAGCGTAACCAAGCGAGACGGTGAATGGGGTTGTGTGTCTACTGTCCCTTTAACAGAACGAGATAGCAATCATAACGATAATGCGATTGGACGTACCGTAACGGATGAATTTCGTCATAACGAGTCATATGGAATACGTTATACGGTTGAAGGTATGTATGACAATAATTTCACTATTCGTCTCACGTTTCTTTCTATTCCGTGCGTAAAAACAGTACTTAACAACATTGCCCAGGTCGGATTATTCAAGTGTGTTCTTTTATTTACGAAACTGACACATTTCTCTAATCATCACCACCATCAACCAAACTGCAACATAAACCGAAATGGACTGCTGGTACGAAGAAAATCTACCGTCTATTCCGCGTTTTTCCACGCCGAAAAATGCATTATCATCATCTTGAAGGGTACAGCGAAATGGGGGCGTACCTATTCAGACCGAACTCGGTGCAACGAACTATGCAAGTGTTGAGTTGAAGAAACCTGCACTTCTGGTTACCATCAAAAATCCTTTCAAGACAATAATGAGCATGATCGCACATTTCACCTATTCCAACTTGATTAACGATCATCGGTTTAGAAGAAATGGAATCGGACCGAGAGCAAGGCCGACATGTTCTGTTAATGAGTACATTAACAGTTGCTCCGAGAGAGATTTTTTTGATAGGATGAGGTACTTGACGATGATTGACAATCCGGGCGGAGCTCGTGGTCGTGCAGGTACAAGATGAATGTCCCGTCAAGTGAGTTGGGGGAAAATGTAGGCACACACGGGGGCTGATGCAATGGGGTGCATTGCCCTTCAGCCGGGTGATACTATATGGGTACGATGTCTCGAAGAAGTGGAATATCAAAACCGTGTGGTGATCTTTGTAGGATGATGTCAAAATCAACAGAATCCTTGGAAACCTTTGAAGAGGTACCAAGCATTCTTCCAAGACCGATTTTGGATCGGTACATATTCCAAAACAGGTAGTCCTTGGTTGAAGACTCAGCGTTTGAGACACTATTGCGTCGTGTCGGTATAATAGCTGTTGAACAAAGCCGACCGGGATAGGGATAATGTAGGAAGGAACATTATTCTATTCATGTTTGGTTGGCATGACGTTGGTGCATTTGGTATGTCAGTGGAGGACAGGGGGAAGTATTACATGTTCGTCCCGTTCAACGTTGAGAACATGGAACCATCACATTTGATAGAAGTGCCGTCACCACCGTTACCCTCTCATAACATTCGTCAGTACACGTACGGGATATCGACGTATCAACAAATTTATCGTCAGGTTATAACGAAAGAGGCAGTGGATTGGTTTATTGGTGCGTTTCTGTATTAATTAAAATTAATCTTGGTTCATATGTTGAACTACCAGCTGGTGGTTTACCTATATATAATAATGGTATTGTTCGATTTTCAACAGATCTACCAATTTGTGAATATTTCCTATATGAATTTGGATATCTTGTTAAAAATTGTAATAATTTAAATAAAATGGATCATTATCTATATCATTTAAAAAAATTGTTGTATTTTGTATAGTTGACAATCTATTTTGTTTATTATTATCAATTATTATTGAATAATAAGAATAATCATAAGCAGATTTTTGATTCGGAAAAAAGGAGAGATTAATAATAAGATGTTCGGGCTTTTTTTGTACAACATTTGATTTATGGTATTGTACATAAATTCGTTGAGTTGATCACCCTCGTCCATAATAATAAGAAACGGTAATAGTTTTTGAAGTCGATAATGGTGATGATATGTTATTGAACATAAATATGATGATGGTTCGTGCTGAAATGATAGCATCTAAGCTTTTTCCGTGCGGCAATTTTCCTCCTGCAGATAGGATCGGTATGTTATAAAGTTGTTGTTGTAGTGCTGATTGCGATAATGTTGTTGTTGCCATGCTGATGTTTGTTGGATGAAAAAAAATGTTTTTTGAAAAAGGTATGGGTGAACGGACGGCGACGAAACTATCATGTTCTTTTAAATCAAAAATGTTTTTTTTTGAAAATTTACAGATTGCGTCCAATGTACTGAAATATTTTCAGATACAAGCACATACAGTACGAGATGACAATGCACACTTGGATAGATTTATGAAATTTCGAGATAGAACACTCATACTCC
>JAULBU010038963.1:0-14882 GCA_032358235.1 Odonthalia washingtoniensis | reverse complement strand
ATGTGAGCCAATGAAATCACTTTGAAATTTTACGTACACGATCGGACTGTTACAGTGGGAACATAGACACCTCGGGCTATCAATTGAAACATAAAAACATCTAAAATTCGGCCCGTGTGTCATGTTTGACATTAAAAGTAACATTGTTGTTATATGTGAACTGATTTAGGCCCGCATGTCATATCTGACATTAAAATAAAACATTATTGTTAAATGTGAACTTTTCTCATATATATATATATATATTTATTCACATTTTTTGTTTTTCTTCTTCTCCCGTGTAATTTCCCATTATTCCACTTTTTCTTCTGCCATTACCGCTATCTGATGCAGAACAAATGACAACTGTGGTGTGCAGCGTACACATACATAGAAAAGGCCCAGACATGACTCCTATCATAGGATCATATATATAGGATCATAGGATCATAGGATAGGAGTCATGTCTGGGCCTTTTTTATGTATGTGTACGCTGCACACCACAATTTTTTTTCCTATGCATGCACGTATGGTTCTTTACATTTTCATAATCACTCTTATCAACCTGTTTTTAGGCCTTTCGTGATTCACATTTTTCATTGCGTCATTTTTAGAAGGCAGTATCTCCATCACATTGCTTAAAGAAAAAAGCATTCATCTTGTTAATGTCAGACATTATTACTTTGAAAATATACGTAGACTTAGGTCAGTAATTACTAATTTGCACATATGTTCTGCAGCTGAGCAGTTTTGACAAATTGTAATAATCTTTGTTAAGGTTTTCAACCTTGAAAGGTGAATGTTATGAGTGTAAGAAATAGAACGGGGAACGGTGATAAATATATGCAGTCAACTGTGACGATCCAATTATTGATCAACGATTTGATCATATGTTAAATATTGAATAGTTTCTGTTGTTATTATAATTTTCAAATTTTCAAATTCAAAGATTCGAAACGGTTGCATAGTAAAATATTTAAATCCGTTTCGAATCAACTAGTGATCAACGATTTGATCTTATGTTATATATTAAATATCTTGTGATTATATTATAATATAAAAATATTCAAATCCAAAAGATTCGAAATGGATACATAGTAAAATGTGCAAATCGGTTTCGGCTCATTCGAAATGCATTCAATGCATTTCGAATGAGTCGAAACCGATTTGAATTAAGTTAAAAGGTATAACCGTTTCGCATATTTTGAATCTAATAATGACTTTCCATTCCATATGTAAATGATACTGTATGACGGACAGTGATTTTCAGTAAGTAGAAAGCTATTGTATAATACCCAAATGTTTAGAACCCCAAATTTTTGCACAATTAATTGCAATATTTTGAGCATTCACAATAAATTAATCTAAGTTTTACACTTTTATTCATATTTCAGAATAAATCATAGTAAGATAATCACCTTTAATCTTAAAAAATTGTAAGTTTTCTGTCTTTCAAGATAAATAATTACAAAATGTGAAGTGCAGCAATTAATTATTACAATTAACCAAGTGTTCGAAATAAATTATAGAATTATTTATTTATGCCCTATTTATAAATTATGGCAGTGTCCATGTGCAAACAATTTAAAATTTCAATACTGAGACTCATGAATACATAATTTATTAAACAAATTGCAGTTAATTTTAATTTTGGGGACAATTAATTTTTCTTGCCCTGTTCCTTCGGCGGTCTTATAGGATATTAAATTATACGCGACCGCAGAAGCTGGTCATATATAATATTCAAACGCTCAGTACTGCCGAAGGAGTCTGTTCGGTTGATACGGGCCGCATCTTCAAAATCACAGTTCAAAACAGCCACCCTAACTTTGTTGTGTGGTAATAAGGTAAGAGGAGGGCCGCTCAGATCCCATGACACTCGTCAACAATTAATAAAATTAATTTATGATTGTACTTTCAACCAAGCTCAGGTGGTTGATACAGCACGATTTTCTTTATATGTACCTTGCACGACTACCATTTTCTAGACGCTATGTTTATAATGAGAAAAATAAAGTAAAAACAAATAGGTGTCGTTTCGATATACAGAACTGCACGAAAGATGGGCAATTAATCGACTGTAGTCAAATTTTAGAAAGACGTTTAAATTTTTCTTAGTAACAAAGTGAAATAAACAAAAAGGTGTCTCACTAACACTCCGATGCACAACAATCAACTTTCCCACTCATCTTCATCTATCAACCGAAATGGAGCCATCCCATCTAAGTGAAACAGTTCTTAAGGCCGACCAAGACGATTTAGAGTACTTCGAAACATTGTTTTCTCCAACAGCATCCCACCTTTTTAGAAAAAGAACATAACCGAACACAATCAGGAGCCAAAATGTGTCGCTACACGCACTCTGCAAGTTTGAGTGCAACTTTAAAGGTGAACATGTTTCTAAACAAGAAATACATGACGTGCTTCATAAAGGAAAAATATCCTTTTTAAAGGATTATCTGCAGCTGCAGATAGTCCTTGGAAAGGATCTATTTTCATATTTTTTCCGATCTAGATCATTGCAATTGCATTGACTTTCCAAGTCTACTATTCCAGTAGAATTGAGAAACATCAGATTCTTCTTGATGGAATTCGTTAGTAACGTCAAAAATTCGCGCACGGGTGCGGCTCTCATGCTATCAGCGCTCAAGAGTTATATTCTAGGAATACAGCACGGGTTTGAACAATCATGGGGTTATTCTTTGAATCTTCTGTCAGATCCAATATTCAATTGTAAGAGAAACTGGCTTATATCCGTTATCGATAATCGCATTAGGGGACTACAAAGTGAAGGCCAACACAGCGTTCGGCACAAAGTTTTCTCCAAAGACGATTTACTCATCCTATATTCCTCAACTTCTCTGTCTGCAACAATTCCAAAAAGGATGCAACCAGAATATTATTTACTATGGGCATTCTTACAGCTATGATCTCAACGGCATGGTGAACACTTACAATTGACTAATTTGAAAAGTGTGTCTTCGTGGTGTAACAGTTTGGAAAATAATTGGTGTGGTTGGAGGAATAGATGGAAGGTTTAAGACTTCCAACGGTGGTTGGAATAAAGTTGCAGAACATGCACCAGAAGTGTGCGTGTGGGATGAGTGCTATCATGCAGAAAAATGAATTTTTATGAAGACATATAGGATTATATTGAGTGGAGTTCATATGTTGCTGGTATGTGTAAGAGATTTTTTGGCGATCAATCCATCCTGTGACACACCTCAGAAGTTATTTAAAGCTCATACAGTCGGGAAGCTCTTTTTCATGGGTATTGTAAAGAATTTGTGCAAAACGGAGGGTATTTCGAGTGATGGAATGAAGTCTTGGGTTACAATACATTGCTTGCGTGGTACTTTGGTACTACCACTGTACTAACATGGACACTCTGACTTTTTTGTAGCCCTTCGTACAGGACATAGGGACCCTGAGTCTCTCAAACACTATCAACATTTGAGGGCGGTAGAGGGTTACAGCAGCAACGAGATGTGCTCGGGGATATTGATTCTTCTTGCAGTGGTAAGACTACCAAAACAGATGGGGACCTTCGTACTGTACAAGGAAACAACTTCAGTTCTACGGGTGGACCAGTTGCACCGACTTCCCACTAATTTACTCCCACTCCAATTGTTTCGCATGCAGTGAAAGACGTTGTGAAAGACGTCACTGAGGGGTTACTTTCTAATTCGGGAAACATGACCGGATCATCCGTTGATATCACTATCAACCACAACTACAACAATCAGGATGAGCGTTCCATCCATGAAAAAAGATCGTGCCTATCAGCCACGTTCGGGAGCAGACAGTTCTTCATAAAATCATAATGCTCTGGATTATAAGGTGAAAACAGGATTTTCATAAATTTCATGTAAAAATTGAATTTTAATCATTGTAATAATTTTGTTTTAATAATGAAAATATAAAGATCAAAATTTATTTTAAATAAAAAGGTTTTCTTTTTTAAATAAAAAAAATGTAAACATTGTTTTAGAAAATGATTATTTACATTATTAATTCATTTAAAAACAGGATTTTATAATTGATAATTACGATTATAGTGGGTAATATTTTGTCCGCTGCTGCGGGAAATATCACATATCACCAGCTGTTGTGGGAAATATCACTGTGCATACCCGCTACCTGGGCGAAATAACCGCCTCTTCATGAGACAGGGACTACAGTTAAAACTGCTTATAATGTTAATGTAAAAAAATATTAAAAAGAAAATTGAGTTTGATATCTATACACTGGATACAATGATCAATCACTCTGACACTCGGTAATTATGCATATACTACAACTACACGTTAGATTTATAATTAGTTTCACGAATTTTGAGTGTTTCCATGGTGTATATAACTACGGCCAATATTAAATGTGGGAGCAGGGTAAAGAAGTTAGATTGCGAATAAAAACAGAATAATACAAGTTAGACTGGCAGTCTAGCATTTTTTCAACCAGAGTTACGCTGGTAGTATAACTAACAGTCTAACGTTGAATGTTCTTTTACATTGAAAGGCAGAAACTTTAAATTCGATTCATTTAAATAAAGACAATTAAACTGATAGTCTAACTAACATTCCAACTTTAAATGTTCTTGCACATTCAAAGTTGGATTATTAGTTTTATTGCCAGTATAGATTTCTTTTTCAATCAAAGTGAGACTAGCAATCCAACTAACAGTCAACATTTGAGTGTTATTTCACATTCAAATGCAGAAAGTTAGAATGTGATTCATAGAAAATAATGATAAAAATTAGATTGACATTCTTGATATTCTGCAATAACACTTAGACTGGCAGACTAACTTTTTCTTCAATCAAAGTTAGACTGCAAATCTAACTAACAGTCTACGTTTGAATTATTTTTACATTTAAAGGTAGAAAGTTAGATTACTATAAATGTGAAAAGGGAAAAGACACGATTGGACCCAATAAAGGTGTGTTTTCTACATGTTTAGGGGGTAACTCGCCTCGTTATGGGTTGAATTAGGAGAAATTAAAGGATAGTTAGGGTGTGATAAATCATTTTACCTTAAATTACTGTATATGGCCAAATTATGGAATAGACCATGTGAAAAAGGAAAATTTGGAATGGTAGTCGAAAATTTTTGTTTTTTCAATGAAAAGTTATAACTTTAGAAATATTTCAAGTGACGTATTTTATACTACATAAAAAACATAGGAAGGTAATATCATATTCTGGACTCTTCTTTCTTTAATGAAAATTAATTTTACTCACTTGATAACATGTCTATAGTAGACATGTACGGAACAAAACCGTTACTTTATCTACGATATATAATGACTCATACATTTTCCAACCATTATACTTATTTAGTAAATCAGATAATGATGAACAATTTTGGTGTTTAAATTCACTTGTTACATTAATTTCTATTGAAATAGTGAAATCTCGGTTTAAATCAATATCAATATCAACATTATTAAATTAATGCTCTCATTTTTATAAAGCACATATCTTATAACTATCTCTATATATTATTCAACATTCACATGAAAACATCGAGTGTGAAAACCAGTGATTAAGATGCTTGATCGGAAAACATTGAAAACAGTGAATGATAATGTTTTTTGAAGGAAGACATATAAGGAATGAAAAAAGTTAAATCACAAATCAATAATTTTGTAAAATTGTACAAGTACCAGGAACTTGAAATCCAATCCCGGTATCACCTTCTGGTATCTGACGATAGACAATATTGTGCTCCATCTTTACTTGATGTTATAAAATTCAGAGGAAAATATAAGTGCCTAAAGAAAGACATTGTTGTCTTCATAGCCCTCAGAAATATCATCTCTACAAATTTCCCTTGCCTTAAGGGAGAGTTAAATGAACTGTTGAACCATTCATCTAACGCTGTTACATATATTACTAGCTATATGTCTCCGGAAATTTTCCTTGTATGGCTCATGTAGTCATAAAGAAATGAAAATCTAGGAATATAATCAGTAGCACAATCGATTTAATCCACATAATAGTTAGCATATGAATTGTGCCCATGGTACTTACTGCACATATATCTTGTTCAATTCTTCTTTCAGCCCCGTTGTTGTTTGCTAAGGGATGAATGAAGGCAATTCGGATGTACTAAACATAGTAGCATGACATTTATGTACGGTATGCATAGCGTCTGATATATCTGATGGAAGCGTGAACTGCGCAGATTCAATTGCATCTTCATGTACAAAACAAGGTTTGAAATGTGGTTTTCGTTCGAAGCTCGTGGGTGCGGGTTTTGTTGAATTGCGTGAAATTTCAACGGCACAAGAACGGTTATGTCGGTTCATATTGATCTCAGCGTCAAATAATTTTGGCCAGCTTGTGTTTGAACAATAGAACGTAGGCATTGTTAGATGTTTACACGGTACATACTCGCAGTGAAGAGCGGAGGAAACAATTTTGTTTCTTGTACGGTGATACAGCCCCTTCGATTTATATCTGAAAAATGTGTTATTGTGAAATTGTGTCTAATAAGGAAAATGCCAGTATGTAGTGGTCAAATTCCTGCCAAATTTACAACTGGGAATGGAAAAAAGCTCATTAATTCCAATTCCAATTACCGATATTTTTTCCGAAAGTTACATACAGAAGGATATTTCTACAGATGCGGATCGAAATGTGTATACACTGAATTTTACGTACAGTAAAATCTTTCTATTGATCTGGATCAAAAGTTATATACACTGAAACATAAATTCATCAACGTAGAAATATCGGTCTTATGATGACAGGAAAAGTTTATAAATGGAACTGAGATTAATTTGAAAGAAATCAGCCTGAAAATAGTTTGGCTCAAGTTGCAAAGACGGTGCTGTCACCATCCATCGGATGGTTTTCATAGTTGTATTCATCACTGTCCTCAGCCTCCTGATACTCCCTTTTTGATTGATTGTTTCTTCCAGGTTCCAGTTCAGGGACTTTTTTGAAACTTCAATAATCATGATATGGTATGCATAAAACACAGAATACTTCATTTGAATATCGTCCGAGATAATATGCATGTGATAGAGAAGTGAATGGTAGTTTCTCCATCAACCTCTCGCATTTCGGAAATACCCATGACCGACGAAAACTTGTCAAACCAGGCTACTTACCAAAATGAAAAAGAATTTTATAAATGCAGATAAAGAGTAAAAGAAAGTAGGAAATGGTAAGTAAAGAATGAACTAATAAAGTCTATGTGTTTACTAGACAATCCAATATTTGGTTAAAATGGGGTGGAACTTATTGTCCTGCTATAATTAAGTATCTTGGCAGACTAATTTGGTTGAAGTCCCTATTGTTTCTTTGTAGACCTCGTTAGTCGTCGACAGCAATCGGGCATCTCTACCCTATTTATTGCCTTACTCCTTTCAGTAGGTATTAGCCTAATTGAGGGCGTATGTTTGTCGTATTTCTTATTTCGTGGTTGAATATATCTCGATATCAGTTCGTTGCTAAGAGATAGGGTATCTGGTTTAATAGTTAAATGTCGATGTCAACCACGAGTGATCCGTTCGTGCTAGAAACCAACACATTTACAGGATGAAATGCGAGTGGCATATCAACGTGGAATAGTGGCGACGTGAGAAATATGAATAGTGTGATATAAATGATGATATGATAATGAATCCAGTGATATGAAGACTTAGATAATATTTTGAGATGAGATGACCCGATGATACGGGTGGTGCGATGCAGTATGACGATAAACACGATATTAATACAATAAGGATAACGTACGGATAGTGGAGAGACACTAAAGACAAGGATTATGACGATAATATTGATGAATGGTGAAGAGATACTAAATTAAATGATGACGGTGATAACAGTGATGATATTCAAGTAAAGTATGAGATGAAAATTGCTGAATCTGGTCAATCAATCGTCATATTCTGTACATATGAAATTCTGTAGTGAAGGATTTCGCTAAGTCAATTACCAATATCGAACAATTTGCAATAGTGCGTTTGTACCCTGCGCCCTGATCTGATTAAACAACTTTACAGACTTGGTTGAAGATATGTATTTATAGTCGTCAACTATCAATTTCATGGCTGACAAATGATGGTTATATCACCCGTTTCTCTATGCTTTGATATTTGGTCAAACACAAGTGCGTTGGATCGGGTCTCCTCCTACCTTGGTCAATTGAGAATTTTTGAGGATCACGCTCACAGCCACCAAGTACTTTTTCATGTTCACCGTGAAGCATAAACATAAATGGCTTGGCACATTGATATAAGAACCTTCCATTCCATTTTCCCTTCTTCTTGTTCGAATAACAGAGGTCAAAAGCATTCACCATCTAGATGATACTGTAGACCATTCGAATAGTGTTGCACTGTCTAAGAATACTAACTTTACTTATGAACCGATCTGTTGTTTGATACTGAGATATTATGTTTTCACCAGGTTGCGCGACATACGGTGTTGATATAAAAGCTTACCAACACGCGTATATCGCAAGTAGGTGTTTTTCTTTTGCTGTCCAGAAAATTTTATTTCGTAATTTCCTCAGTAATGTCCATATTCTTGGCTTCAAGGAAAAAGACAGAATATTCTTCCGTAAAGTTGTTCCATATTGGACCACAATATTAATGAGATCCGGGAAGGAAATATCCTTTCAGTTTTTCGCTGAATATGTTGTTAGAGAAACTCAACTTGATGATTACCCAAGTCGAAAGATACTTCGTACCCATTAAATATCTTGTGATGAGGGACACCTTATATTATTCGCGTGTACAGTTGAATTTATCATCTGTCTCATTCTTCAACAAGTATTGTATACAGCTTAGACTATGTAGACCATCTACAAGGATAAAAGTTCCGTTGGCCATCAACGTCTACATCGAATTTTAACTGTCAATGTACAAATGACATCCAGAATTGTCACCTCTTCACTGTATAAAGGAGGAGTTACAGATAAAATACCATGGACATACTTGAATCCATTACTTTCTGATTCTTCCATTAAGACCTTCTTATGATCCTGATCTACAACACGAAGAGGGTTTTAAAAATTCCATTTCTGATTGATGTTGACATAAATGTCGTGATATAAATAGTCACACCGTATGATCTGATGGTTTCAAGGTGCGTAGACTGGTACAGCTCATGGAGTACAAATTTCGGATGTTTGATGCACGAGTCGACACAAATTGCAACCATTGATGTAAACACATATTCCGAATTGTACAGCACAACAATGGACTTGTATCTGTAATCCAAGAAGTGATGAAGGCGGCCTCCTTTCTGAAAAGTTCCGCATGAAATACATTAGCGGCAATGTCGATGAGGCTGACGACTCGTGCCCATGACCTCGCATCAACACCAATTTGAAAATCTGAAAATAGATATCCTTCCCCTTTGAGAAACTGGACATTCAATTACTCGACCACAACTAGGAATACCCACACTAATTAGGTTACATACAAAGGTAGTAATAGTTGGACCCAGCGATCTATCTATATACTTCTTGCACACACGTGTACACGTGTGGCTTTATTCTAGACTCGAACCCCAATATTCAGCCACCGAGATTTCTGTACTAGATCCGCTTTTGGCATTCTTCATCAATATAAGAACACCATCCGCGTCATTCTTTTCTCATTTAGTTTCTTTCTCTCTCTTTCACTTTTACACTTACAATTATTAAACCTATCGTTTACTAATTGTTTCCGGTTTGGTATTGATCCACAACCACAAATTCTCTAAAATCGTTTCGATACGATTCGCCCTTTGTCCCCGTTTGCTCATCCTCGTAGTTCAACTGTCGCTGCCCCCCCCCCCCCCCCCCCCCCCCCCCCCCCCCCCCCCCCCCCCTCCCCCCCCCCCGCCCCCCCCACACCCCCACCCCCCCCCCCCCCCCGTACTCATACTGTACTCTGCACGCCCTTTGCTACCCATCTACCGTCCACGACTGACCGATTTTGAACCAATCCCATCACTGTCTCCCATCATTACTGACACTTACTTCCTTTACTGCATACCCTACTTACACGTGTTTTACCTCCAAACATTCTCATATCTAACCTCACATTGACCACATCAAAGAAGAAAGCAGTGAAAAAATACCAAAAGATCCAGTCGGCTTCCTTCTGGAGATCAAGGACTGCCTTCCCATTCATAGACGACTTTTCAGCGCGGAATATTTCAATATTCCATTGGCACATGTAGGTTTATTGAAGGACATCGCAGAATTATACTACCTGCCCGACCCATCTCTAAGATAGAGCTGAGCACACGAGACAGCCAAAACGACTCATTAATGACTCACCTCTGACTTTCCTCAATAACCCAACGCCCGCAAGCGTGCTTGTCTCAATAGTTGAGATAGTACGGCCCAACAGTGAGGCGATTAACCTATCCGTACCTCAGCCAAAAGGAAGCTCAAGCAAGACTGGAAAACCTAAACCTCACTCAATTCATGCATGACAATGACATTACCAATGAACGAATCGGTCTATCAAAGCTATGCGCCTTTATTTATAGACTGAACCCACAGCGCATTCCACTCTTCCGAAATAATAGCTACCAACTAAAAATATTCAGTACAGCGGTAGCCAGTTTCAACTAGGAAAAGCATCCTCGCACAAACGAACTCTCAGGTAACAACATTTATCAAACCTTCAAAACAGCACTCTCGCACTCTATTACCTTAGAAAACGAGTCCGCCGCGATCTCAGAACGAACATCCACAACTTCAGCTGCCCTCCTAACCCTCTTCATGGAATACGGCCCACAGCCTCAGCACAGATTCAACAACCTCCGCCGTTTCAGAAATGCACGACCAGATAATGTCCGACCACAATTCAACCGTCACATGCCCAACCGCTTCAATACCAACAACTTCAACAATAAAAGGCGTATCACACAGGCGTATCACACCATTTATAAGAAGCCCACCATAACAGAATGACAGAAACCATCGTTCTTTCAACTCGTCCCGTCCCCACTGCTACCGTTGTGGGATTGTACCTTGGTCCCCATCACACAGATATGCTCCCAGATCAATCAAAACCTACATAACCAAACGACTGGAGAGTGGAGAATACTCCGTCTTCATATTATCAGACTTATTTGAAGGTTATGAGAATGACATAACACAAGAAAATATCACCGATGCCGAAATGAAACAACAAGAAGACGTCCCGATGACAGATGCTTCAACATTCATTGCCCAAATGTCGCACATTGCCTCAACAGATGCTACGGAGGAATAAACAACTAATGAGAATATAGATGAGAATATAATAACTTCACACATCACCCAAATCCTCCTCACATCTTCTCACGCAAAACATGCCTCCATGCCATCACATCCTACAAAACCCACACTCTCCACAACAAAGTACCTTCCCTTAATAATTAATTGCGCCGACATCTCAGTCTTCCGTAATATGTCTTATTTAACCCACGGCTCAGCCCCGGCCTTCTGCGTAAATTCTGGCGCACCCCGCTCTGTGATCACAAAACGTTCGCTCTCATCAATCCATGGCTACTTCAACTTACATGACCAACCCCTAACCCCTTCCAACTACTCTTTCCGATTCGGAGATTCCACACACGCATCACTCTGGACAGTACGATTCTTCCTTCCAACTCTACCAACCATGATCGACATACCAGTCGACCTCGACGTTGTAGATGTCAACGTACCACCACTAATTGGATTAAATATCCTTAATGATAACTTACTCATGATCGACAACATTCACAATCTCCTGGAAAAACGTCGGCAACTAATTGATGTAGATCGCAGATACTACCTTGAGGAATGGTATCTCCCACTTTTCCGAAGTTCTTCGACACACCTTTACACACTCTTACAACCGCTACACGACGCTACCATCAACTACTTAACCGGGAACTCAAGCGACTTCATCGACAATTATTCCATCCGTCTCCAACCAAACTGCTCAATTTACTCAAGCGCACATCACCTTCAGAATGTAGCCCTCGAACACTCAAACATCTCATCGAAATAAGCTCCAAATGTGACAACTGCCAAAGTGTACACACTGCGCCACTTCGTTTTAATATACATTTCTGCTCCGACACTGAGCGCTTCAATTAGAAAATTTTCATCTACGTCTTCTACATCTCAATCAAAAAAGCAAAACATGCCATCCTGCATATCATCGATTAAGGTACTCATTTCAACGCCGCCATCCGCCTGAAGAACATGGAAACAAAGATTGTTTGGTCAGTGTTAATTAAAGCTTGGACCTCAATCTACAACGGACTCCCAAACCGGATATTTGTAGACCAAGGTTCAAATTTTGTAGAATCATTTATTCGCCTTGCTGCGTTGGACGGCATCAACGTGGAGCGGAATGGTATCGAAGCACACAACGGTCTCTCAATTGTTGAAAAATACCATGCACCCATCCGATCCACCGTTCGACAAATAATGATGGACTCTCCAAAAGCTGAATTCGACCTGATTCTATCTCTCGTCGTCAAAGCCATAAACGACACCATGGGTCCCGATGGCCTGGTCCCATCAGCCCTTCTTTTCGGAGAACTACCACGTGTGTCGATGCCTGATTAATTTGGCAGACGCCTCACTACCGGTGACAGAAGCAACTTTGCCGAAATATCAAGGCAAGAGATGAAACTACACCTTGACAATATGCGCATACAACACGCACTCAAGCACAACGTGCCAGCAGCAACCAATGAACACTACGAGAATGGAGATCACGTTTTGGTAGGGAGATAACACGTCCATACTCCAAAGAATGGAGAATTCCTAGGTCCGTTCAAAGTGGACTCGTTCGATAGAAAAACAAATTTAATTTAATTTTTGTAAGTATTTTCGACCTACCCAACAAAAAGGCCCGCCCCTTCGGAATCACACAGATAAAACGCTACCTCTCCCCTAACATCCTTTCCACACAATTCCTTATCTACCTACACTATTCCCTTACTAGATTCCGCTCCCCAAACACGGCCTATGATGTATTCCTGAGCGAAATCAGTCCTTGAAAAAACCCACACAGCCAATCACCCCAAATGCAAGAGGCACGTCGTTTGGAAATTAAGAACTTGATTAACGAGGAACATTTAAAGTAATACTAAGAGAATCAGTCCCTCCCAACGCTAACATTCTACCCGGGAGATTCGTCCTCAGCCTCAATTCTACGATTGATAGTTCGACCTTCCACAAAGCCCACTTCGTAATATGTGGACACCGTAACAAACTCATAGAGTTCATGGTACATTCATCCCAAACGCTTCAACCACAATCGATTCGTTTACTCCTAGTACTATCTTCTTCTTTCTATTTTCCCGTTTGGACCGCGGACGTGACCCTTTCCCGTGGTTTAGATATGTCTGTATTGATTTAATGGTTTACGGTGCTCTTTTCTTCAACCTTTTTCTGACTGCAGACGAACTCTTATCAATCCAAGAACAATACACCGAGGTTGGGTTACCCGGTTGTATTGGGGCTGTTGATTATATGAAATTGAAATGGAAGAATTGTCCTTCTACGGATAAATGAAAGGATATGAACAGCCGTGACTCTAAGAGTGCATCATTTTAGTATGAGGGCTGGTGTGATCATGACCTATATTGTTCGTCCTGGTTCTCTGGTCACCGGCACAAATAATGACGTAAATGTTTGGCACGGTCCCCCTTATTCCAACACATATTTCGTGAAAAGTTTCTTATAACTGTTTCACATGCATTTGAAGTTAATCCGAATGGATAAATAAATAAATTTCTATGCCTACTGGATGAAGTCATCTACCCAGAATGGCCTATATTCGCCCTCCAATTGACCGATACAGATGATCCTTTTGAAAGGAATTATTCCTTTCAGATAGAGTCCGTACAGAAAGATGTTGAATGTTTCTTTGGCATCTTGCAGCCCAAATTCGAATTCCTTCGTCGCTAAAATAGGAGATGGAATTTACATGAGACAATACGCATTTCAAACATATGTGTGGTTTTTCATAACATGATCATCCGTATGCGGCACTATTTAAATACGACACAGTATACCGTGTCTGTTACTAGTGTCATGGCTCAAAAACTCAGTCGTATGAATCAACCCGCACATAAATTGGAACAAAAACCGATCAATGCAATTAATCAAGTTTATTCACGTGTGGGTGACGAGCCTGACCGTATTATGATGAGATATTTAAGTTTCACTTATAGGGAAGAACATTTTCGATTGCAAAATTACCTCTTAACTTACAGACCTGATATACATGACTGAAATCAGACACTTCAGGTACAGTCTATTCAATTCCTTCTTGACCTACAGAACTGCATAGTTTTCCTTCCACTTCCATTTAGGTAACTATTTTAGTGCAATGCACTCCAGAGAGGAGCAAATGGAGCACTAAAGGGAGTTCGCGACCATTCGTTCCGAGGAACTCTATTTGCTGCTTTCATTCTACCAGAAAGGGTAGGGAGAAATCGTATTGTCGCAGGTGACGGTAGATGGATTAAGTGCGTATTGATATTAACGCGATTCTAAAGCGGTGGATGTGAATACGACGTGAGGTGAGTCGGACAAAGAAACGCGCTCGTGAAGTGTGGTTAAGCGGCTCTCGTAAGAGAGATTGATATCCTATCCTAGCCGAAACGGATTTCGATATGGTCGACGAAATGAAAGTTTCGGGGTTAGGTTCAGACTCGAAGTTGCTTTTCCTTATTAGAATTAAAAAGGATGTGATGTCCAAGTCCCATTAAGTAAAATCTACCTGCCGCCAAGTGGCGGGTGGAGGATCGTACTGTAAATGTCGGACAGCAAGTCACTGTATACTGTACACTGACATCGAAAAACATGTGGAGGGATCAATTACTCGAACGCGGGAAAGACATATAGAGTGACCTAATGTCACACTAATGTCACGTTTTCGTGACCTGGTGTGTCA
>JAULBU010038952.1:0-14884 GCA_032358235.1 Odonthalia washingtoniensis | reverse complement strand
ATTCTACTAGTAACCTTCTTGTAGATCATCGTCATCAATTGAAGAATCTTCACTTTTAACAGATGCAGGTTGGGAAATACGGCGTTTCTTGGAAGGGGTTCCAGTAGCGTTACACTTGTTTTGAATGACAAAAGGACCACCAGCTGAACAGTAAGTTAGAATATATACTGTAAACATTTTTAAAAATAGGATGAAATGAAATTGAACTTACAGACAACTCCAAATTCATTCTTGAGTTTGTTGACCTTCGTCCTGAAGTTGTCTAGCTTGTGTTGCATAAAGATCGGGTCTGACTCCCAGATAGGTTTTGGATTTTCTTCTTCGCGATCTATCTCCCCGACAATAATTTTTTTTCAGAGGAGGGAGACCGCCCGCGAAGATTCGGTTAGTTTTTCTGGTATGGTGCGATGAGGTAGGAGTGGGAGGATTGAAATTTTTATTGAAATTCGAAGACTATCCCTTAAATATATAACCAACAAACTTATGAAATACTAAATTGGAACTGTCTTCGACAATATTAATAAGTATTTGATTTTTGGCATCAAAACAACTGTTCCGTTCAATTGTATCAATTTGTATTATTATTTATATTTACAGGTATCATGAATAGATAACGTTTTTGATTCATATCTTAATTGACGTCAATAATACATCAAAATTGTCGTAACGAACTTATATGATTACTTTTAATTAAAAATTATAATTGTACCTAGCTGTGTATGTATAGTAGGGCACACATCATTTTAAATGATAAAAATCTGTGATTTTTCTTCCAGTTATCTTCATAAAGCGATATAGAACAATTTTTCTACTGAAAATTTAATGTCCCTTCTAATACGAAAAGTCTGAACATCAATAACTAGAAAAGAAGAATCAGTTACCAACCATCAGATTGTACCTTGTTGCTATCTGTTACGTATAAAGTACAAATATGTGTAACTGTATCGTCGACAGAATGTAATCAAATAACATACACTAATTGCACACAAAATAGTACAATAAATAAAAGTTTATATAATTTTAATATCCAAAACGACTATAACATTATGACAGTTCCTAGTATTTTAAGCAATCGGCGTCCCGAATTGCGAAAAAGTTCGAATTTTTGCATTTGGGGTCGGCGGATTTCTAATAAAATTATAATTATAATTTAGAAACTCCTCCGAATATTCAATCCGAAACCATTCCTTTACCAAAAAAAGGGAGTACTTCAATATTTTAATTGAAATTTTCTACGAAATTCGTCAATAGCAAACGGTAAAATTCGGGAAGTTCGACAAAGTTCGTCATTGTAGTCCGCCGAATTTATGCTGAATAAATATTTAAAATACACGTTCAAATGCGAATTTCCGTACTTTCAGTATAGTAAAGTGGTAATTTGGAGGAATATATAAAATTCAATTCAATTTTGAACCTAAATTCGCCGAACCCTTTTCGTCAAGGTTTGAGAATTCGAATTTTTGAACACGATAAGGAACTGAACGATGCCATTACTTCTTTTTCATTTCAGTGAATGTTTGTAATAGTGTACTTCCCGATATATACATCAAAATATGTAACCGACACTATAAAAATATGTTGCGGAAGATGTTTTTCGAAAACTGAAACGATTATATTCCTAGATTATAATCATTATAAATTTACTGGTTCTTACAATCAAGTACTGTACTAATAATCAATGTTTCACAGTATTCCTTGACGACGAGGTCGTATTTACATTTCTAATTTTTAAAGTAACGTGTGTAACCCTTACGCTCATTGTACCATCATTCATAACTTTGGATGTCGACCGTCAAATATTTTAAATCTCAAACGGAATCATAAATTAAAGGCGATGTTTTTATAGCTCTGAGAGCTGTTGTAAGAAAAATTTAATCAATTTTTATTAACTCTTACCCAAATGACAATTGTAGAATACCAGTGTTAAAGATGTCCTTGTTATATATTTGTCTTACCTGATAGATTAGTTACAGTAAAAACGGAAGCAACAAAGTTTTGAAGGACGAACAACTTAATCGCAATTAGTACATAGGAATCTACGTTTTATATATTATTCCGTAGGAAAAATTGTGGTATAATCGACATAAACAATAGCATCGAAGCAGGTATTTAATGAAAAATCTGCCCTACGAAATATTGATTTGATGTTTCCCCATGATCCTGCCAATGCTACTTTCGACTGATACATTTCTAATTCTGTCCGGTCTGCTTTTTTCCGTCGGGAAAGATGGATAACCAAATTCGTCTATTCTACACAGGCAGTACAGGGCCTTTTTTGTGGTCACCCCACATATAACCGCGATCGTTTGGAATAAACTGACAGTAACACTTTTAAAATCATCCTCGGCTGTACACCTATTACAGGCTCTACATTTTCTAAAACATTACAGTACAGAGTCCGTTAATTCATTTCTCTGAAATTGTAACGAAAAAACTTTCCGGAAATGGTCATGGTACTTTGTAAATCAAATTTCGGACTTAAATGAAGTAAGTTGTGCCCCTTTTGCGGCCATTCATATGATTTATTTACCCCCTGACTAATATAATTATTATCTTCAAGGTTTTGAGGGACTCCCAACACGAAGGAGAAAATATAATGGAGAACGTACACCTTTCAGTTGATGGTACTGATTGCCCAATAAATGAGCCAATCCGTTCAATAGGAATTGGTACCCTTACAAGTTGCATGGCCCGGGTGTGCACTACGAAATTGAACTGTCTACTGTCAGTGGTATTATTTTTTGGCTAACAGGCCATTCATGTGTGGGAAATATCCTGACGTGTCCATTTTTAAACTCCAAATGGTGAACCACTTAGATCCCGAAGAGTGTGTAATTGCAGACAGTGGATACCCACATACCAGGTGTATCACGCCGATTACAGTTCAAGTTAGTCAAAAAGAATTTCGCGGAAAATACATGCTCTACACGAGAAGGTTAACGAACGTTTGAAAAATTTTAATTCGATTCGTTGGATTTTCCGTCATAATGTAAAATTACACGGATTTGTATTTCAAGCCGTGGTACAGTTGACAGCGTTAATGTTAACTACCAGCGATCCTCTGTTTAGAATTTCACAATAAAAATTTACCCACCAAGAGTCTGCACTACACAAAGTTATTTTTCTCAAGGAAATTTGAAATCTGTGATATTTGTATAATCTGTAGTATTCGAGTTTTACCTCACTTCCGTGAAAAGTTCAGTTCATTTTAATTTTTTAAAGAGATAAATCCAATATTGGTACTGTTGGAAATCTCTAACTTGAGACGTATTTCTGTCAATTGGTACGATCGTGTAAAATATAATATACCTTGTCCTTTTTATTGACGGAGCAAAAACGTGATGCGGATTCTTATTATATATGCTACAAGGCGGTTGCGCGCCCATTCTACTTTGAATAATCCGAAGTGCACAAGTCATTATAATTGAAAAGAGTGTCGATCTGTTCGATAGAACTCGAGCCCTTTGAGAAAGATTATTAAGTACTCGGGCACCAGTGCCAGGATGTGGCTGTGTAAAAGACCGTAGTGATCAGCGGCAGAGTTCAAGATTGAACTCGCGGCTTCTTGCGAACTTTTAGAATTGTTAGCTCCAGATGATTGGACTTGTCGAAATGTCGATCATCGAAACAGGTACCTAAAATTTGAGATGCGGTTATTGGTATGTGTTTGGAATATATACCAATAGCCGCGTATGTTAAATCATAAATAGCTGTTTCTGGATTCATTAGCAACGAAAAACAATCGATACTGTACAATAATGTCTGCATTCGTCCATTGCTGGGTATAGATGCTGCTGTACTATAAAATATTGTAGTGGCATTTAGTGCTCCGAACATGTGCTCTAAAGTTTCCTTAAGTTCATTGCTGTACCATAGGCCTGAATAATACCATTTTTAACTTAGATATTCTACTTCCCCCCAATTTCTTAAAAAATAAATAGCGTAACAAACTTTTCCAGTTTGTTGGAGACTATGCATTAGATCAACTTCAATATTCTACTTTTCCCTGATCTTTGAAAAACGTACGTAACGAACTTACTGGAACTTTTGAAATTTTTGGGGACTATATATTGTATATTCAAACTGCTCCTCTCCATTTTAAAACCATGGTAGACATGGTTTCAAATCGTAACCAACCGTTTCACCAAGCTGCTGCACCTATGAAAACAGTGCCTTCAGGCCCTCAATATCCCATCTGTCACACTCTCCACGCAACATTTACCCCCTGTCGGCCCACTTATCAGTAGTTTTGCAACAGAAGAACTAGAGAAAGAAAATGACTCAAGTGAAGAAAAACCCGGCCTGGAAGGTGATTATGAGTCTTCAAAAACGAAATGCAAAGAAAAACGAAATGCAAAGAAAAACGAAAGCTAAAGTACTTTGAGGATCGATTAGAACTCAAAATTGGTGAACACTGGACTGCTGGTCCCCCTGAACCGCATTCAGATCTTTAATACTTTACCTAAAGAACAGGAATGACCTTCGAATACCGGGATGCAGTAATGCTATCATTTTCCCATTTTTCTGAGGCGCACAATCGGAGATACACTTTTTAAGATTTTCCGAAGCATCAAAGCATGGACAGGAAAGAAACATTTTACGGGAAGCAATCTGCAGTCAAGGTGAAGTGTAGGTGTGGCACAGACCTTTGCCGTTTCCAATTTATTGCAAACATTCAGGCGAATTCCAGGAGAATGGAAGGTAATTATCAAGAAAAAGCACTAGTGTGAGCCGTTCTTTACCACTAGGCATGTCGGTACTACAGCCTATAATGCTTAAATGATCGCTAAGATATTAATACTACGTATGACAGACGGTATATAATTGAAAATGAAGGAAATCAGGGCACTGATACAACTCTATTTATGATCAAATACTGCAGACTCGTTTTTGAAACGAATCAGAGATGCGACAGTTAACATATTTGGCGGTAAACCACAGAAGATGGTGAAAATCTTTCTCGGTTACGCAACTGAACTAAAAAATTTTGAACATAAAGCCAAAATTGTTACATTATCTAAAGATGATTTAATGGATGTTTCAGTTGAATATGCAGAGAGATTGCATGAGAGATCGGCACGTGAGCACGGAAGTAATATATCTGAGAATCCTTTCAATCTTGATGAAATGATACAAGCATGGCAGAGTACTCCAGACCTCAATGGGAGATATTTCTATGCAGCCGTTGTTGTAACATGCACTGCTATTTACATTCATTAACATATTGTTCCAATTTTCTCTGCTGATGCACCACATTGCAGGGACACTACTCGTTGATCTTTATTCAAATTTCATGACTCGGATTTCAACCACCGACAGATGTACATAGCATCGATGGCTGTTGTTGATAATGAATCATATTTCATTTGGAATTTTTTTTTGGTTTGATCATACATTATGTTCCTGGCGTGGACACCAACGATAACTATAATAATCACGGATCAAGAAAAAGGAGTGAGCAATGCTTTTAAAGAAAATTTTATTGCAGCCAAGCCATCTTATTGTTCTCAATATCGACAAGGAAACGTGTACAAGAAATGTACTGTTGAGGCTGGAAATCTTATTACTCAAGCTGTGAACTGTTGGAGTGATTCCTGCTTGGAATCCATGAAAGAAGATACAGAAACACAGTTGCAGAGTACGTTTCAAAAGTTCCTGATGAAGAGCAGTACCAAATATGTAGAGGTGAGCTCGTTGGCAGATGTCCATCTCAGGGAACGGAGTCCATGAATAATGCCAATATGGCGGTTAGGGAAGTGGATGCGGAGACTGCTTTTATTTTAGCACTGCTAAAGTGGCACTGGATTTAGATCGGAAACGCCTAGCAGATGAATGCGCTCTGGCTATGAGGTCTGGTTTTTCGAATTCGTCGCTTACTGTGGTAAAGAAACCTAAGAAAATACCGAGCTCTGTTGCTACAAACAATAGGGATATCTCGTTGCTGAACGAGACTGGAACGAAAACTCGTGTACCGTATTTATCTAACCATTTTTTTCCACACGTGTTTAATATAAATACAAAATATTGCACGTGTGGCCGTTGGCAGAACACTATGTTTCCTTGTTTGCATGCTGCCGTTCCTTACCAATGGATTGGTGCGGATCCAAATTAGTTACTACGCTACTATGGCTCATTTACATCATGGAAGTCTCAGTACATTAACCTGCAAGCCAACGAGCTACTATGTACTACAGAGTGACACGGTACAGAAAATAGTTCTATTTTGCTTCCGCTTGCCGTTCCCTTACCGAGGGTTGCGCCCTGTACAAGGCGTAGGGTTGGTGTTCCGGAAAAGGGAACAAAAGAACAACAAGATGTAGCCGTCGTGGTTCTGCAACGCACAATATTCTCATGGGTAGTGCGTAAACGAAAAATCGGCCCTTAATCAAATACCTTCTGGTCTTTATACGCTATGATAGAATTGCTGTGTTTGGTAGATGTATAAATAAGCCAAGAGAAGTTGAAAGTATGGATTTGGGGAAAACGAGATCCAAATTTCACTTCTCCAGGGGATTACACACCATATAAATTTACTAATATACAGAATTGCACCATATAACCCCCAAGTATGAAGAACTTGCGACCATAATTAAATTTGTATTATATTTGTAGCACATCAATGGCACCAAAGTATGATATATTCACACAAAAAGCTAACTTTTTAGCCCATGAATGGCTTTTTGGCTCCCCATAATGCATTTCCTAAATGTTTGTGCACTGTAATGATTTTTCAAATTTCTTTAAGGCATACAAATGGATTTCTCATGTTTCTAAATTTTATATGTAAATTATTTAATAGCGACTATGTAAACAACGGGCTGGTTTGGGCCACTTGGTTCTACAAAATTGAATGCACCATAATGTTATATGAGGATGCTGATATAATCGTGGAGGAAGTAGAAAATGATGGGAAAAATGGAAAAATGCAGAAACAGGGGTCAGTTAGTGTAACAAACTTTTGTGAAATGTAGGAAACTAAGAGAACAGCAAAGCGATGTTGCGTTACATAGTTTTATGCGTGACTGAAACGTTTTATAATACGTACTATGTATCATGCAACGGGAAAATAATACAATTTTGAGAAATTTTTAACCATTACATGGATTTCTTCTATTTATTGTTATAAACCTTCTATTGTTGATGTATCACAGTTGTTCTCCTAACCATAAAATTAAGACGACAGAAGAAGACTTTCTGTTGGTTCTCGTCAGTCTCTACCATGTTCAAACAGGCATAAAAAACAAAAAATATACCATCTATCTGAAATAGCATTTATTACTTCTACTGTCAGGGTTAAACCCCATACAATATAAAATAATCGGCAACCCATGTGTAATGTACAATGTCACGTTGGCCCTTAGGCCCGTTCTCAACCGGGTTAAAAAGTAACATTTTTCTTTTTTGACTAGTCCGAAACGTACAAGTCCCAGATTTTGTACGTTACACTTTGCACACTAAATAGGCAACACTCAAAGTTAAAAAAGTTAAAGCTGGCACTCCTTTTCCTCCTACTTTCACCAAAAGTCATATTCAAATCGAAATTGGTCGAGTCAGAGCAACCGAAAGTGAAAAGGACGCGGCAGTGCGACAAATTAAGCTTGGTTGGACCAGGATGAACAACGACAAATGGGTGGCGAAAGGCACAAATACAACTTCCTATCAGCTTCGTGCTGAGATAATTTGGAGAATGGCACATATATCAACATCATCACAACCTCGACCAAATAATTGGTCCTAGACTAAATGTGTGAATTGGCTGGAAGTTATTCTACCACTGGAAGACTCAAGAACAGAGTCCTTGGAAGACCCATTCACAATGATCGAGACACCGAATCAACAGTATTTTTCTGTAATGGAAATCCCACCAGTGTGTGACAGTATAGATTCGATTTTCCCACCAACAACTCAATCGCCAACACGATCATTCCCTTCGTCAATTCAACCTTAAAAGTCAAATAATCCTACTACTGATAACTTAAATCATCTATATGTGACAGGTTACGGTGATGGCTTCAGTGCAATGGATGATAATGATATAGATGGACCAAAGCGACTAAATTGGTCTAGAATAAAATGTGTACCTCGAATGGTGAATGTATTTGTATACAAGAAAGAAGTATTTTTATTACGTGATAAAACAGTTACAAGGGTTGTACCTGACGCTAAAGACCATGGCTCGTTTTGGAAAATAGCGGCTGATGCATTCAACTCAACAAAAATAGATGCCATCAACAATAACCTATTTAAAAACGACGAAGCATACACTGAACAACTTTGTGAAATGAAACCTATGTAAAAAAATGGATATTCAGTTACTTCTGTGAAGTTGAAGACGAAATTTAGAGATATAAGAGCACTATGAATGAAGGCTACGGCTCATTTTCAACTGTCTGGCAAAGGAGGAAAAGACGATGAGAAGAAAACAAGTGTTGTTGATGTAAGTGTTTATTCGAGTTCCTTTTTTGATTTTTGCCGTGGGTACATGTGATTATACTATATTTTTGTGCATGCACAAAGTACGGACTTATGAAATCAGCCATGGTCAGCATGCCTGATGAGTGCAAGCATGATGGAAACACCGTATCGAAAACGAAGAACCCATATATTAAGACAAGAAAGAGGGGAGTTGACACTATCGAATTGTTAAGTGAGGCGATTGCTGCTCCGTTAAATGAAGAATGATCAAAAGAGAAAATCTCTTTCAGATTAATTAAACGTCAAAAAGCTGAATCTGAAACTCGTCAACAACTTCAGGAGGAATATATTTCACTCACTGAAAATATCGAAATCGGTAACCTCCCTCCATTTCTCTCCAAACTTCATGAAGTTAGATTAAAAAGACTTGAAGGTAAACTGACTGATATCGCATCATCATCAAAAAATCCATCCGCTGTTAATTCAGCTCAAAGCACCCAAACTGTTTCTGTTTTGAAAAATGGTCAGCTTGGTATCGGAACAAACCAAGAAAAGTCACTATCACCTTCACCTTCAAATTTATGTAATGAATCTCCTCCATCTCCTTCTTGATTATCCTCTCCAATTGAAAATAGATGAATTTTCTTCTTCCTCACCCATCTCTTCGCCGCGTAACCTCTTTGATTATCAAAAGACGACGTTTTTATTATATATATATATTTATGCTCTACGATATGGTCTCACTAGAGCATTCTCCATAACAACGTTTTGTAAATAACATCGTCTAGATGTGTCTTACTTTTCTTGTGAACGAACGTTAGCTAAACAATTTATACAGTGGCATTAAATATGCAGATTGTCGAGCAGTGAAACAATTTCGTTCAAATTTGGTGGTAAGATTGAAACGCCTTGTAATATCTCTACGTTATCTTCCCTAAACATTAAATCTGGAATCAATTCTATTCTTTAGTCGATACAATAATTGTGTAATCAAATGCAACATCCTATCATTGAAGTACGCTTTTGAAATTCCATTTCCAAAGGCCTCCATAGAATACCGCACCTTCTTATTAGTTCCCCGAATGCTGATTAGATGTTACTTCGGAGATAAATTAATTCAAAATTAAAGTCATCATCACCTCTTGGTGTAAAAAACCATCTCATACAATTTAATGCATTATCCCCGATTATAAAATATCTGTCATCTAGTTCCAAGATTTTTTGACCGAGTTTCGTTGTAATCCATGCCATAAAATCATGTGTGGTGGGTGTACAACTCATGTCAAACCAAAGAAATTTTCGATTAGAATCACATATGGCCATAAGCAAAATCGCATATTTTTCCTTTCTTGCACAATAGTAACGATATGGATTGTACACAGCTACCCCCGAACTATTTCTCCATAGAAAGAATCCATCTAGGGCTCCGACTACTCCTCTAAGGATTGATTGTATTGCATTGGACGCAAATCCTGCTTCAATTTCCTTCAAAGATTGTAAATCAAAATGGAAATCTATGTTGAATTGAGCATTGATTACAGCAACAGTGCGCCATGTTTATCGATAAAAGTCAGCGGAAGAAACACCGAAATTGCCATGGATATCCCAACACGAGCCACCAGCCATATATCTAATTGGTAACGCGAGTCTTATTTCAGAACAGATCTTTGACACACTAGATCGAACTGCCTGTTAAACATTTTTAGTCATGATTTCGTCTCGCACCACATCATGTAAATGATTAAAAGACCCAATATCCATTCGATACATTCTTCTAAAGCTTGTTGGACCAAATGGACAAATATGTGAAAGCCAGTCTTTTATTTCTGCCTTCAGTTTTGGTCCAATCGAAGCATGATCCTCCAAATACATAACAGCAGCCGCAGTCGCAATCAAACGTCGTCGCTTCCATGTGAATGTTCCTGTGAATGTTGAGTCTTCCGATGAATGAGATGAAGAAGAAGATGATGAGTCACTCTTCATAGTTTGGTACAAGATTGAAGATCAGCTTTTCAAAAGCTGTTGAGAATGAACATGAAAAAAGGTTGAAATTGGCATTGCCAGAAAAGTTTTTATTTTATTTTTAAAAAACAGTTTAGAACGGCCCTTACTTCTGCTACCCACTTCTTTTTTCACACATTATATTTTTAATATAACATCCGTTCGAACTATATTGTACATTGCTGCCTAAACATAATACATGGAGTTTCATTGGGTTAAAAATGAATTTAATTTCCCACGTGTGAAAACTCGTGGTAACATTTCTATTCATTCTATTAATTTCATTTCATTTATTGAGATTGATTTTGAACATTGATAAACTGGCAACACCAAACATAACTTCCTCCATACTCATATGTTCATCATCAAAATTCTTTAACGTAGAGAAGCATCTTCCCCTATCCAGACATATATATTTTTGGTCAAAATCGGTTCAAAAATTATCGCTCCCGTACACGCAAGGACTGTGCACCAAACCAACGCATTCTATTAAAAGGCCTTTTTCAAAAAGAATTTCTAATTACACTCCAATCGTGTTACTGGCTCATCATTGAAGTGGTTTTTTGATGATTTCTTTAAGATTTGGGAAAAGCTCTTCAATCCTCCAATTTACCCATAAATCAAATGCTAAGACACAGTGAATCATTGCTTTCCTTGCGTATGACAATCCGTTCTCATCCTTCACTGCATTTATGTCACGGATGACTTGAGAAGCCAGTTTCAAATATCAGCACTTTCTACAATTTGGAAGGTTACCAGATTTATATCCCTTCAACCATTCCGGACTAGATAGTAGTTTTGCCTTTTTCATGTACCATAAAGATGCCCATCGTATTTTATTTTCCGAATTACAAAACTGTAACATGGCTGACACAAGTCAGTAGAATTTGGTGGCAGAAACTTTAATACTACTTTTAAATTATGTAACTGTTTTTGATGTTCAGCTGTAACTAAGTGACCACTAAAATTGTCCAGAAACAGTGTTCGAGTTCTTCCATATATATATTTTGATATCGCTCTACGCTCATTAAGCCACTGTAAAAATACTTGATTATCCATCCAAACTTTTGGCTGAGTACGATATCCCTAGTATTAAAATATTTACTTGGCTGTATATAAAGGAACAACTTTACTACTGAATTTTCGTTTGTATACCGCCAAGTGTAAATTTATTTGGGCGAAGGTGTGTTGAATTGTTCGTAACATAACGTAATAAATACATTCTTATTGTACTATAAAATTACACAGCTGTAAAGAGTAGATCGCCGTGATCTGGATGCAAGTTGAAACGAGAAAATAGGACTAGCAATTCTGTATAAAGTAGGGTGGTATGTAGGGGGAATTGATATTCCATTTAAAGATAAATGTTATGCTCTTTTAGGGTATTTTTCTTAACCATGGAGAACAACGCATTTACAAATTCAAAGCAAGGTACGGAAGAAGTGCCACAGCTAGCGGCGGAACCTTTACCAACTGGAGCAAGAGTGCTTGATGGAGAGGGAGAGGGAGACAAGGAGGTCGTGATGTAAGGGCCGCACGGGGAGGAATGGATGGGTGTATTCCTATTGAAAAGTTCCGTATGGATGGGACGGAAATATGGAGTATTAGAAACACCTTCCGTGAAGACAATGGGTTGATGTCAGAGGGTCAGTTCGTGAAAGAAACGTTTGATGAAAGGGAGAGGATGTATTGTGCTACTGTTGTGAAGCAGTTGGAGGTACAACTCGAGGGTAATACCAGCAGGACCTCTTGGTTTTGCTCCTGCGCGCAAGAATGACCCGAGACAACAATTGTTTATAATATGTCAGCAGTTATTTGGATAATTCTTCAATAGCCGTCATCCATGCCACCGAAATTTGTTGAATTTCTGCATTGGCTCGAAACAGAAAGAGAAGAAGGTTAACATTTTTCAAAGCAAATGAAGGCCGGATTCTTATTCTGTCCCAACCTAGAATACACGAGCAAGCCCAAACCGACAAGCACCAACGGTGTGCTCTCTGTGGACAGAGGCACTGCCTCAACCACCTCCATCGGGCTTCTCACAGAAGCCGGATGGAGGTGGTTTGAGCAAAGGACATAGATAAACCTTCTCTTATGTCCTGTGCGACATATTCCTATGTGTAAATGTCCAGAAACGAGAGAGAAAGAGCGTTTGGAACATTTGGTATGCGCAGCGCACTCTCCTCCCGCGAAGTTACGACTGAAAACTTGGAAAAGCGATGAAGCGGGACAAGTTTAGCTCCTTACCAATCCGAGTGTTTCCTTCCCTTTGATCGTTGCGATTGTGATTTTGAAATTGCGATTTTGTTGATATTTTAATAAAAAAATCAATCAAAATAAATTATACAGTTGGCAGTATATATTGTTTTTTGATTAAAATTTCGATGGTCAGCTTTTCGTTATCAATCGGACTTTTTGTCCACTTATCCCAGCAATGTCCTTTTTTGTGTGACTTTTTTGATCGTGTCAGGAAAGTCCCAAGGTAGCCTTAGACCAGAATTTACAAGAAACGCTTTACTATAGCTGAACTTCATGCATTTACAATGAAATATACTGCGTAGTGTACATTAAATATAAATACTAGGGATATGACACACCCGGTGCATCATCGGGAACATTTTTAATAGGATAATTTCTATCTTTGTTTTGATATATGAGAAAGGACGGTTATATATAGGCATTCACTCCTCCAGTTATCAGCACAAGCATAGCCATTCCATGTCTACCAAATAAGACGTCGGCATATTTCATTTCCTCGCTACCAACAAAGCCTATGGTTTCACCATTACCATAATTAACAACGAAGTGAGTTTAATATATGTTATCAACTAGATTACCATCTAATTATTTATTGTTGAACGTCCTCGCAACATTTCCTAAATGATAATCAACTTCACGCTAAATCTGATTCTGTTTCACACGACTTATAATAAATTTCCAAACTTGTCTACAGGAAGCAATATGAAATAGATCCATAAAGAATCTTATCCAAGAATAATCTAGAATTTTTTTTATTTCTTTGCAATTCTAATTTTACATTTCTATTTTTATGTGTCTGCAATTGCTTCCATTTTACATGAGCAACAGCTACCAATAATCGAACAGAAAAATACATGCACATATTTAACAATCATTCAACTTCATACTTTAAAATTTGTTGCATAATAACAGCTCACCGAGATAATTTACGATCCTACCCTTTGATGCCTTTAAGTGTTCTATTTTCTCCCGAAATTTTCCTCATTTGAATTAAATGATTTAATTTTTCATAAATATATGAGAAATAACATCGAAGTCTTTGTAATTTAATATTAAATCACGTTTCTTCCACCATGACATACATTTTCCAATATTTACATTATCTGATGAACCAAAACAGCTGGGAAAATTGCTCTGATCATTATGCCTTTCATGACTTTACCACTATCTTGATTGCACTTCATCCATTAAAAAACTGCTTTTATCTCAGATTTAGATACAACTTGCTGTAATTTCCTTTTTCCATCATTCGAAGATGAAGTATTTACAGTTGATTGTGAATTATTTAATGGTTCGTAATTACTATCATGCTTTCATTATTATTTGTCTCTTTGATTTGATCATAATTACTAGGAGGTAACGTATCGTCATTTCTAAAATAAGTTGCTGGTTCCTCATTCTCTATAGTAGTGGATTTGTATATTATTGGCACGCTTGTTGTTGTTGTTGGTACAGTTGATTTTTTTAATAGTTGTTGTCGTTACTGTTGAATTTGGTTTTCTAAAAGTTGGTTTAGTTTTTGTGGTTGTTGTTACTCTTTTTGTTGTTGCAATAGATTTTGCATCAGTTGTAATTGTTGGTGTTGAGATTTCTTTTGTTGTTTTTTAATTCTTCTTTTTTCGAGGGCAGCGGCTATGGGTGATGGGCTCAAATTATTCATATTGAAAAAGAATCTGCTGAATAAATCCGTTACATATGGATGGATCTGAGCATGGGGTAGAATCGTCTGATCGTAGTGTGCAAACCATCTACATCTCGAAAAATACATCTAGAACCAGATTTAAATAATAACAGCTATGTACTTGAGCTACTTCCTGTTGGTGTTTATTTCCAATGAAAATGAAACATTCCAGTGTAGCACATAAAAATCGACATTGATAAATTACACCAATCCAGAACAAACAGTGAACCAGAACGGCTATGAATGTACAGGATTAATGTTTATGTTCACTGGAAATATCATTATTCACAGATTTAAACAGTCATACATGCATTACAATTATAAAACCTCTGTATTTAATATGTAGATCGTTTAGTGCTGTACTTATTCGATAAATTGGAGAACATTCAATTGAAACTATTTGAAACCTTTTTTATTAATTTCACTGAAATTAATTAATTTGCACGTCAAATAGATTCACTGCTGATTTAGTTTCAGTTACCCTATTTTGGTGAATCAAGAAATTTTTTGAGCTTCGTAATTAGTATC
>JAULBU010038941.1:0-14888 GCA_032358235.1 Odonthalia washingtoniensis | reverse complement strand
TAAGTGTATTCCAACAGATTTTAAAACTCTGTCATGTCTCCGCATTCTCAGCACAGGTACATCAGCTGATAGTCTGGATGATGCAGTGTATATGTTTGAGGGGTCCGTTCGAAAATACTTTCGACAATTTTGCATCGGCATAATGGAGATATATGGAGGTCGATTTTTCAATAGATTACCCTCCATTTCGGAAATGAAGTATATTCAGAATGAGTACGAGAAAGTTGGATTCCCAGGATGTATACAGTCCGTTGACTGCATGAAATACACATGGAATAACTGTCCAGCTACCTTAAAAGGACAATACTTGCACAGCAGGGATTCAAAAAGTGCAACTGTGCAATGTGACGGTTGGTGCAATCACAGTTTGTATTTCTGGTCGTGGTTTTCGGGCCGTCCCGGCACCAACAACGACTTGAATGTTTTTGCAAAGTCCCCACTTTTCAAGAGCATATTCTCTGAAAAATTTGTATAACCGTTACGGAAGGATTCAATATTGGTCATAACGGAATACCACATCACATTCTTTACCTACTTGCAGATGGCATATACCCTCACTGGCCTCTGTTCGCCAAACCAATGGGTGAAACAGACGATCCAGACCCCCGAAACTATTCATTTAACCAAGGACCCGTACGGAATGATGTGGAGCGATTGTTCGGGATTCTGCAGTCTCGCTTCGAAATCTTGCGAAGAGAGAACCGTCGATGGGAAGTCAGCGAAACCATTAGGATATCGGACACTTCTGAAATATGTCATAACATTTTAATTCATATGAACCAATTTGTCCAAAAGGAAGGTTGCTTTGTTACCACAACGGTTCTAAACAGACTATTACAAGCAGAATACGCAAATGCAACACAGGCAGAAATTGAAATGGGCGTAACATCACTGAGTGTAGGAGACATGTCAGGACAAACGTTGATGATGAAGCTGAACGGCTGATGTTGCGTGATCTTCCCTTTACCGATCCGAACGAACACTTCAGACTACAGAGAGACCTTATTTATCTTAAAAAAAGAACGTTGCCCTTTGTAAGTCAATTAAATTGACCTTCCACACTCAAAATTCTGAAACGAGTGCAAGTTACATGATAAATGGAATAAAAAGCTCCCATTCCGTATTGTCTTTTCATTCCATTTGGTGTTTTTAACATATGATTCCATTCGATGCTTAAAAAATGTAAGGATTACAAAATATTTATTCATTCTCGATTCATTCTCGATCGTACCACGTTGCAATACAGATATCATTTTCCGTCAAATATACAAGTAGAAAAAAATACAGAAAATGTGTTTTTAAAAAGAAAGTATTTCCCAGTAACACCTACATCTTCAAAATTATCGAAATACTTTCGAAGGACTACTTGCCAATAATAAACGTCAGAACAATGTAGCAAGGAATTATTTAACTACAGATAAACATAGATCTCTACCAAACTGTATGTGATATCTTTTCAACAAATGAATCTACATGAAAATGAACATAATAAACAATCAGAACATATTTTATTCTCGGTTCGTTAAGATGACCATTTTCTTATTTATTATGATAGCATCACTTTCTAATCGGCGCACAAACTTGTAACAGCTGCCACTTAGTTCAACTGAAACAAGTTGCTTCAAACAGCAAAACTGACATATGTCATGTTGCCACAACCTTCCAATTGGTTCGCAAACGAATAAGATCGGCCGCTTACTCAACTTCTGGCATACTTTCCTTCATTATCAACTTGACAAGATTTTCATATGCCTCAATTCCTTTTGGTATAACTGTAGAGCTACACACATTCGTTCGATACTTCCATTTTTTGTTCCCGGTTCAATTCAGATATCTCATCATTCGCGCGTTTCATTTCCATATGAATTCCATTTAACGATTGTTTCATGTTTTAATCATCCTTTCTACCAGTTTCCTTCTGTATTATGGACTTGATACCGTACGGACCTTGCTAACCACTTCGCTCACCACTTCTCTCAGTAGCTCTATCTGTCCCAGTCGTAATAATATCTTCCACATCCGTTAATCTCCTGACATCTGTGCTTGGAGTGACATTTCCTACACTACCATCTGTACCGGTCGTTTGTTGTATAGTACCAGTATTCATGGGAATGTCATCAAAATCTGTAATCCGTCCCATATCCCCGCATTCATTTTGATTCGGTGTTACTGTCGTTCTTGATCCATTTCTATTCGATTTTACTGTTTTTGTTGTCACTGGACTACCGTTATAATACCACATGGATGGTTCTTCTTCCGATTCCGTTCGACGCGCCACCACTGCCACTAACGTTTTCAGCTCAGTCATACGCGTTATTTTAACACCACCATTTTCGTCAACCTCACCGAATTTCAGGAATTTTGACAGGAACTCGGTTGCCTCAACATACCGAAAGGTAATACCAATTCTTGGGTTACTTTCCTTCTCCTTCCTTCTCCTACTTTGGTATATCGCATGTGCAATTTTCACAAGTGCAGGTACTTGCCCATTTCCAGTACAGCTCATCGCCAATACTTTCAAGTAACATGAATTCAAAATTTGACATTCAGTTGCAAACTATGAAGTCCATTTACACCGAATAGAATCTTTTGACCTATTCAATCCATGTACCTCAGTACAAAACTTCTCTATTCCACTCCATAATGTATCGTCCATTTGGAAAAGTTTCTGAGTTTAGGATTACCACGCTGGGAAAGTACTAGACCTTCCTTTGCCTTCCACTGGTGTCCACTCCTCTCGTCATCTGCTTCTGGAGAATTATCTTTCTTGCCGTTCTTCCACCCCCTTGGTCTACCATGTGTACCTTCCTCACTTCCTTGTACGGTCTCATCTCACCTTCATCAACATCTCCCGTACCTTTATCTGGGACTGTTGTATCATTAGAAAGTCTTATACAGTTATTCGTGACTGTTCTATGTACCATTTTCGGAATATCGTTCAGTACAGTTATCTCATCAACTTCATGGCTCTGTATTTCCTCTCCTCCATGACTATCACCGTTATTGGATTCCTTCCTATGCATTTCGAGCCATCAATTGTCTGTTTCAAACCTGTTTCGTTCAGCTCTGCGCCTTTTATGTTTGTTTCCGGAACAGATATTGGTTTTTTTCGCTTTCTTCCTGGCCCTCTCATCCATTAAACGTACCTTTTCTTTTTTCATAATAATTGCAGACTTATCTCTTCCTGTATATGACAGACTAAACGTTTCCTTTCCACCAAACCGGTTTATTATGTTCATATTGCTCTCCATGTTTTCCTCCGATGACATCATCATCGTTCCATTTAATATTTCTTCTATCCGTTCAACATGACCAGAGATCCCACCAATTGGTATATGTTCGTCCCGTTCGATTGATTTCTTTTCATTCTCATCCAAACTGGAGTCGATCTTGTTCCGAATTGGTATTATTTATGTGTTATGAAAAGATCCGTGTGGCTGTCATCTTGAAAATGATGCTACAGATCTCGTCGAAATAAAAAATCCTTTGGTTCCTTCCCTTTCCACATTCATGATCCTTTCTTCTTCATTACTTTTCGTCCCTCTACCGGAAGTACGGTTCTCATGCAATCTATTATCCTTGCCACAATCCGCTACGGTCCCATTGTAATTTTTACCATTTTCCGGAGAATTGTTATGTTTTTCGGGTAGGTTCCATGGTTGCGATTCGCTTTCCATTAAAATTCTCGTCAACTTTGTTGTACGATCACCGAAATGGTTTTCTTCATCCATTTTCCCGTTGTCGGCCATGTCCTGCGTTTCTCTCAGAATCACATTCTCCCTTGCCTTCTGCCAACAATCTGCACTTTCCATTATTTCCTCTGTCTAAACAGGCCCCTGTCGACCGATCAACCTCTTCCTCGTACCTATACATTCATCATTAAACACAGGAAATGTTGTGCGTTAATTTACCGATTCGAAATAAACAGATCAGGGAATCTTCCTCGATCCAAAATTGACATACCGCCATTATCGTTAGTTTGTCCATTGCAGAGAAAAAGAAATTATCGTACCTGTTCGGTGGTTTTGCGAAGATATTTCCACCAAACCGTTGCAGCAAGCAATACCAATTCAGGAAGTTTAAACCGGTACGGATGAGGATGTATCGATGGAACCACCAGGCGTCGTCACATCTGTCACAGTTTACAGTACGGGATATTGTAGAATTTTCAAAATTTTTCAAAATTTTTCAAAATTTTACAATATTCCGGACTGTAAATTTGGAAAAAATCTCCGTTGCCTATGCATTACAGCCGAACTGTACGTTCTGTTTACATGTTTCCTCCAACTCCCGCCACATTCTGTCAACATGAATGTCACATAAAGTTCCCCCTACATTTTCCAATTTTTTCATTGGTTTTGACTTATCATTTTATTTTTCATTTATTTTTTTGAATCCTCGACATATGATGTGCTCAGTACGCTGCTCAGTTTTTCAAAGAACTCAGCACCGAACTGAGCACATCTCTGTACCTCACGAATAAAAACATCTATCAAAAAGTATACTTTATTCGAGAGTGTATACGTGCTCAGTTCCGAACTGAGAAAGTCGAACTGAGCGCCTAAGTAGTGATGCCCTAAGAGGCTCTTATTATTTCATATTGTAGTTCTTATTAAGAGCCATACCCCCTAGTGTTTTGGACATAGTTAACCATGTGCGATAACTCTAGATCTACGGCCAAAAGTAAACGGTATCTCAACAAGCAGACAAAGAGGTACGTATGCGTATGTATAGACGGTCGCACTTCCGTCAATTATTCTCCCATTGGGTTACAAAATGATATTTACGAAGTGATATATATATATATGAATCATAACCTTTTCTAATTCCAAATTTGCTGATCTTCTCCACAGCAACAAATCCAGAGTGGGGGGACGACAATAGCTCCTCCTCATATGATATCTCGGTTAGAACAAAATTAATAATAGTACTGCATCTTAGGTCCTCTTCTTTAAAAAGAAGAGGATTGTATTTACAGTCAATTCAACTTACGTAGACCCACGTAGCGCGGAGACTACAATGTAGTAACTCAAACGTGGACCACGTTTGAGTTTTGAATAATTGTGATTAGGTTGGTATGTAACTATCAGTTTGAGTTCCCCTCTTGAATTTCTGGACGCTTCTTATTTATTGATAAGGGGACTCCAGGGTAGGAGTTACGACTAGCTGTCGATTTGCCAGGCAGCCAAAAATATGAAAACATAATGAGACGTAATGAACCGATAACAATAATTTTAAACCTTTAGTAGTCACTACAAGTGTAGTCGGAATAATGTCAAGCCTTTCGCATATTGAAATCGCCTGATGGTATATTATACGATAACAATAATTTTAAACCTTCGGTAGTCACTATATGTGTAGTCGGAATAATGCCAAGCCTTTCGCATACTGAAATCGCCTGATGGTATATTATACCATAAGGCGATTTCAGTATGTGAAAGACTTTCGCTTAGTGAATATTATCCCATGGGAAACCCACGTGGTCGTTCTAAGATTCTAGACTCATCCAAATTGGATGTGTTGAGGAACTGGATGATCCAGTACACCCAACTGCGAGCCTCCAGATTCTGAAGAGTACAAACTCAACAGATTAACCGACTGCACAGCCAGGACTGCTTCATTTTTTCTGTGGATGAATTGGTACAATGAACGTTAACGTAGTCAACGATATTGTTATTGTCATGCCTATATTACTAACACGCAAACATATCAAGTGATTAATAATAATTGAACTAAGTACAGTCCAGAAAGATTATAGATAAATATCGCACTAGTCTATAAATCGGAACAATCGACAACGTTCTTCTGAGCAGGAATGAAATCTGAGAAATTGATGCTGGCGGCAGCAGTGAATAATATTCACTCTCCAATATTGCAGGGGTACTAATAAGCCCTAACGAAGTTATAAGACGAAGTGATTTTAAGTCTAGTTAAGACACATTTCTCTCCAAAAAGTGAAAACAGCAGAAATAATGGTCAGAAAAACTATTTTTTTTAAAAAATAGTTCAAATAATCACTCTTGAAAGAGTGATTCTATATCACATGCAGGATTTCGTGCTATCCCATCCAAACTGTACTTTTCATAATCTTACAGGTGAAATTCTTTCATATCATTGGCTCATTTTATGATTTTCTACACGTGTCATGTGAAAAAGTCTCAGACTTTTTCCCAAAATCCGCTAAAAGCGTCAACTGGAGTTTGATGAATTTCAGTTTTTCGAGGATAACTTTTCAGAAACTTATCGTTTCACCTTAAGATCTCGCGGTAATAATAGAGAGTAACTCAGCTTTCAAACAAGCCTATTTTCATCACAATCGGCCATGGGGGGCCGACGAAATAGCTATTTCCATTCTGAAAAAACGTGTTACCAACTTGCTACTTCTAATAGTTTTTGTTTTAAAATTTTAAAAGTTAAAATGCTTTTTTTAAAAAAATGTAAGTTTTTTTAACAAAATGTGCTTTTAAAAAATGTGTTTTTTTAAATTTTAAAAAATGTTTTTTTAAAAAAACTTACTTTTTTTTAAAAAAACTTTTAATTTAAAAATGTCAAGTTTAAAACATTAACATTTTTTAAAAAAATCTAATACTTTCAAATTTAACATTTTCAAAATACCTAATTTCCTATTTAGAAAAACAATCACCGCCATGCCTTACAATGCTCGTTCCAACGGTTGTCGACTAAGCGCAGCAAGGGCCGCATCCAAATATACTTTCTTAATCATGTTTCCAACCTCTCCGTCGCCACTTAAACCGATTTGCTGTGCAGCTTTCCTGCTTCATCTTCCAAGTAGTCTGCCACACTTCGTCACATCATGTTTACTTCAGGCTCACTCATTTTATTGTTTCTCGCCCTTCTTTTTTGCCTCGCACAACCCGTTTCTACTGCTGCCTTGCGAATTAACGTCGGAGGACCTCCAATTTCCTCTATTGGCTTCGATGCCGACCTTCCCAACTACCTTACCAGTTCTCTAACTGCTACAGTCACATCTTCTTCTCCAATTGTTTCAGGTAGCTCATGGAAGCCGGTGTTTTCTACTTATCGATATGCCTTTAAAGGCGATCTCGAGTACAAGATTCCTATTCCACCTGGCGTGTACAAGGTATCTTTACTATTCGCCGAAACTTGGGCAGGTGCGCAAACCAAAAGCGCTCGCGTTTTTCAAGTTATTATCAATGGCGAAACATTCGAAACCAATTTTGATGTTTATTCAAAAATCGGTGCAAACAAACCACTCTTTCTTCCCTTTCCCAAAATCTCACCTATTCAGAGTTTTATAACTATTACTTTGGTCCGCATCCCTGACGCAGAAAATCCCATGTTATCAGGAATCGTCATTATTGGAGATAATCCATCTGCCCTTATTGATCAACCTTCTCTGGACAATGCACCAAACCAACCCCCAAAAACAACGTCTACAAACCCTGATCCGAAGTGCAGTACTGGTATTTTCGGCATCAACAAGTCCACAGGTCAAATGGCCTGCTGTGAGAAGGCATGTGGTCAGTGTGGAGGTAAAGATTGTCACAAATTTGCGACTGGAAAGCTGTGTTGTATATCTAATGTAGTATCATCAGCTCCTTCTTGCAATACTGCTCCCCCGCCATGCGTTCCTGCAACAGACCTTTCTGTCGATAACGAATCTTCTGCTCCTTGTAAAGTTGGGATATTTGGGAGGGGATCAAAAGGAGCGATTGCATGTTGCCCAGCTGTGTGCAAAAAGTGTGGAGGTGTTGGCTGTGGAAAGTTTGCCCCCGGTAATTTATGTTGTGTCAAAGCAATTTATATACTGAACAAACCTTGCGACGACAACCTGCCTCCATGTGTACCCAATCCGGCCCCAGCCGCACCAAAGAAGCATTGTCAAAATGGCATTCTTGGGCAGGTGAAGAATAAAGGAATAGCGGCCTGCTGTCCAGATGCTTGTAAGAAATGTGGTGGACAGGGGTGTCTCAAGTTTGCACCGGGTAACAAATGCTGTATAATGGGAATTTACAAGTCCGGGAAAAGCTGTGCTACTAACGACCCTCCCTGTGTACCAGATGATTCGCCAACTGATCCACCAACGACTGTACCGCCAACAATCACGACAGCGAAACCATTAGATCCAGAGCCAAAGCCAGAGCCAGAATCAGAACCGGAGCCACCATCAGGCACGTGCCCCATAACTGGAGCTACCAAATCGTCATTCAACATGAATATTGGCGGAGGTGTTGTCCCAGACGCTGTGATGGGGGCTCATAACATCAACTACGTTTCTAGCAAAGTCAAGGGACATATATTTTCAAAGCCCTCTTTGAAAATTTCTGCACTGGAAGGTCCGCAGTCGTGGGATGCAGCGTACTCAAGCCATCGATTCACCGAATCGTCTGTGTTGACATATTCTATCCCTGTACCAAGCGGAAAGTACACAGTGCAATTGTTGTTTGCTGAAACTTACTTTAAAAAAAAAGGTGAACGAGTATTTGACCTATTCGTCAATGGTGTTGAGAAGAAAAGCAACCTTGATATTTTTGATGAAGTCGGTGTAAACAAAGGTCTCATCCTTTCTTTCGCGGACACAGGATCTGTCCGTGGGAAAATAGTTATTTCGATGATTAAAGTGGTCGAGAATCCAATGATTTCTGCTATCATGATTACAGGTACTGGTGCTGGTGTTTTGGCCTCAGGCGGTGGTTGTAAATTTCTCGACGATGGAACCAAAGGCGACAAGTTCAATAGTGGTTTCAATCATCGTGCACATGCTGTGCCGGGTGGTCCATACATTTCGACGGATTTCTCTAAGAAAGGAATTGCCCTTGTTTCACTTGATGGCACTCAATCTCACTCTCATTTCAGCGACCCAGGTCCACCACCAGTAACCGGGAAAATTGTGGCATATAAATGGAAATGGAATGAGAAAGTTGATGGTAAATCAGTTCCTATGTCTAACTCGGACAAGTCTGGTATGTTCACTGCATCATTTCCCCTTGGAAAAACAAATGTTCAACTGGAAGTTGTCGACAACACTGGGGATGTAGGAATGGACAAAACAGTTGTCGAAGTGAAAGGTTCTGCTGCAAATGGTGCATACTGTTATTTTTATGATTTTCAGGACCAGATGTCTACCAGTATTCCAATAAGGATGGTAGTTAATTCAGAACCCAAGCCTTTGGGTGGAGCTCCATTTTCAACAATTAATTTTAAGGGAAGAGAAATGTTATCGTCGATCAAATTTGCTTCAAATTCTCTCGCTATTCGATGTGTATTCTTTATTTCAGTAGCAAATACTCAGAAAACCACATATACCGTTGCTCATAATGGCCCTTTTAAATTATATCACAAGAATGCAATAATTGCATCATCGAACACAAAAGGGAAAACATCTACTTCGCCAAGATCTTTAACTCAAGGTTTACATTCTTTTCAGTTGCATTATTTCTCTCCGAAAACTGATTCCCCGTTGCTTTCATTGAGTCAAGGTCAAACTATCATCCCATCATCAATCCTACAACATGATTCTTCGATAACTTTACCAGTGATTACAGGTTTGTCGAAATCAAAATCCTCTCCATCAGGAGGAGAAAATATTCAAATATATGGATCTGGATTCATCAATGGTGTATCAGTTAAGTTTGGAAAAACAGATGCTCAAAATCTGATATCTTCTCACCCTGGAATGGTTCAAGTGACAGTACCACCTGGAAAAGGAGCAGTATCGATTGTTGTTAGTACGAATGCTGGTTCATCAAATAACTATCAGTTTGTTTACACTTCTCCTGGTACTCTTGATCAACCCGTAATCTTCGAGAAGACCCATTTGAAAGATGAAAGTGGAGAGAATTTCGATATTTCATTTGTTGCTTCTGTCAGATACGGTCCGGACGGTCGACTGTACCTTGGAGGAACGAAAGGGAAAGTTACTGCGTTGAGTGTGGATCGTGATCTGACGGTTACTTCAAAATGTGAAAGAAGTTTGAAGAGGTCAACAGCTATACTTGGGCTGGCATTTAAACCTACATCCACATCTCTGAGAATGTATTTTTCCGCTTCAACTATGTATTGGAAGGATTTCAATCTCCTCGATTTTGAAGAAGGTTGGACAAATGGAAAGATTCAATCAATTTTATGGAGTTCAAAGTACGTTGAAGACAAGGGTGGTAAACAAGCTTGTGCAGGTGATATATCAGACGTTATAACTGGCCTTCCAGTATCAAATCATGATCACGGAATCAACCAGATAAAGTTTCTGCCTAATGGTAATTTACTGATTTCAATTGGTGGTTTCACGAATGGCGGTATATCTACACCTGGAAGAAAACCTGTTTCAGGTGACGCTGAGGATGACGCTCTGGGAGGAGTTTCCGACAATCCATTATCTTCAGCTCTTGTTGAATGTCCGGTAGATGTGTTAACAGAAATAAAATACGATAATTACGAAGATCCTCAAAAATCAAAAGTAATTGAAGGTGATTCTTGTAAGTTATATGCAACTGGTCTTCGAAATTCTTTTGGATTGTCTCTTCACTCGAATGGTAAAATATACCTGATGGACAATGGTCCGAATGCAGGATTTGGTGATTTTTCAATTGATTGCGCTGGGAAAACAAAAAAAGCAAAGAATATAGCTGATAAATTTTTCCTTGTTGAAAAGGGAAAATTCCATGGGCATCCAAATTTAAATCGCAAAGAATGTGAACATTATCCACCATCAGCTGTACAACCATTGATAAAGGATGTAAAGAGTTCATGTTCAAGTATATTGGAGTATCGTTCGAATACGTTTGGGGGTCAGATTAAGGGTAATTTATTTTTATCTTTGTTTGCTGCACAATTTGAAGGTCAATTAGGACAGGTGAAATTATCAGATGATGGCAAATCAGTAGTATCATATGCACCAAATTTCTTGGGCTTTTCTGGGGTAGCTGTAACTGAAGGTCCAAGAGGTGAAATAATCATGGCAAGGGTATATAAGAATTTTGTAGTCATTGCTAAACCGAAACTTGAGGAACCTAAAGTAACATTCTTAATTGGCGTTCATCCTAAAGAAGGACCTTACAAAGGTGGAGCTAAAGTCTTAATCAGCGGTTTTAATTTCGGGTCTAATCCTACGGCTAAGTTCGGTGATAAGTTTTGTACTGGTGTAAATGTGATCGATGATCAATCGTTTACTTGTGTGACTCCACCAAATTCAAAGAACGAACAAGTTGTCGTCACTGTCACTGGTTCAACGGGAGAATCACCCATATACGGAACTGATTATTGGTATTGGTAGTATTGAAAGCAATGTTGTTGAATCGTCAAATATCATGTTAGTATTAATGTTCTTGAATAACTCTTATTTCTTATTTTGAAGACATCATTTTTCTTTTTCTTCGTATAAACATATGTCACAGATGGGTGGATGGCCTTGTTTACATTACCAGTCTGTCAGATTACGACATAGATCATTTGAAGTCATATTCATTTTCTCATTTTTTCCCCCTTGAAAGCTTTGATTCATTGTTTACGGTAATTGTTAAACGGATCGTATTTATGAACTGAACATCACCTAGATCAGCTATCATAGTGTTAAAAAATCAAGACCGTACCTATTGTGTCACGTTGACTGGTATTGAACTCAGTGAAGACAGGTCGAGATGATGACATTAACTTAAAAAACGTTTCACCGGTAGTCAAGGATTGTTCGGAAATTCTTTTTTCAGTGCTCCACGATTGTGAGCTAATCAACGGTAGGAATGGTTTTTGTAGAGGGCATTACACCCGATTACTGACCCATCAACTCCATGAAGAATAAGTTGTAATCAGATTTCATCAAGGGTATGCCTGCTGAAAAGGGAGACACTTTGATCCGAAACAATGGAATCACTGTGAAACGGCAGTTAGAGATTGATCCGTTTGATCCGTCGAGGTTTACAGTCGAGCCAAAACTAGGTTGTACTGTACGAAATTTTTTTTTTCATGATCTCATGGAATTTTTTGGGATAAAAATTGGTTTGAAAAAATAAAAGTTTCCATCCAGCCGACGTCGTCAATTTTTTTAAATTGCAAACGTTTTTCCACCCTCAATCAATTGTCTTCCATGTCATGAACACCATTTCACCATCACAAGAACGCGGATGTCTGGCGTTACCTAGATCACCCGTTGTTCAATCAACGAGACGACGTAACCCAGCCTTTCTGACACCCATACCTCGCCATGTACCATTACACAGCCACCATCAACATCAATGTACAGTTCGAAGACGGCCACGTATGGTATTCATGTCAGCTTATAAATACAGGCCAGATCCACCAGAATACATAAAGCAAATAGATGAAGGAGAGAAGCAAAGACGTGAAAACATAAATACATCAAATTATGATGATGATGACATAACGTTATCCAAAGAAGAAGAAGAAGGATTATTTGAAAAATATCCAGTACTCGGTGAATTTTCAAAAGCAATGGATATACAAATGAAAAAAACAGATTACGATCCAACTGATTATAAAGTATGGACATGGGCATATAATCAGATGGCACCATGGAGACCAAGTAGATTATTACAGTTTTCAATGATTGCAATCGCAGCATATTTAATTCGAAAATTAATACGTATAATTCGGATAAGATATACAATGATTGAAATAATATCAACAGTGATTAACATAGAAAGTTTTTTAATTGTTCCTTTAATTATAATAATACCATATTTATTAACAAGTTATGTTGTTTATTTTAAAAAAAATGATGAACATAATGCCGTTATTCATGATGCTTCGACTAGAACAATGATTATGTTTACATCATCTACGTTAGCACTTTTACCTATAACTGCAATGAATTCAACAGGTAATCATTTAATAGCTTTAATATTTGGTATATTTGTACGTTTATTTATGTTAAATACTTCATTATGGTATTGGAAAGATCTTAAACAAGAAATATCAATATCGTCAACATTTATAGAACCAATTATTAAACTATGGCGTAGATTAGTAACAGGTAGTATTATATTATTCGGTTCATTTATTCGCTTGGTTGGTATTATATCAATATTTTTTCCGGTTATGAATGATAAAATTCCGATCATGAATATGATGAGTAAAAAATCAACATTACTGAGAGAAACTCTTGGTAAAGCATTTCCAACGGCATTATCATTATGTAATGATCCTAGAGGATTATATTTTTCATCATGTTTAATAATGACAATAATCGTAATATATGTATTATATATGTTTTTATTTAATATAGACATGGGTAAAATAAGAGATCATCGTAAATGTAAAACGCCACTAAGTAATTTATTAATTAAATATAAAATATATCAACGAAATCAACATTTAAATGGTAGAAGAAATAGAATGACATGTGACAATATTGAAACATCATATATACCGTCAGCAGTAATGTTATTAAGGAATGAAGAAGATGGCAATGGATTAAGTGATGTAGATTCAAATTTATTATCAACTGAGAATGCGATGCCAATATTAACGTATTTACAAGGTGAAAAGGAAATATTAGAAAAAGAAGGTGCTAAACAATGGATGAAGCCACATGATGAATTATTATATTGTATAAATGATAAAGATAATATTGTTTTAACTGCTTTGAAGTCCTGGGCACAGCCATTAAGTGAAAGTGATGCTAAATTAAGCTTTGAAGAATATTTTCAAACTTTACAAGATGATGAATATGGTTATGATCCAGACCAAGACACTTGGATATTTGATCGTCAATCTGATAACGAAGGTGAAAAAGGTACTGCTTTATCATTACCTGAAATTAAGGTTGATGATGCAACTATTGAACATTTTTCTACATCACCTGAATTTAAACCATATATCAAAAAATATATCGATGAAATGAAAAAAAGTGGTGATCTTGATGATGATGATATACCAGACACGGTATTCGTATAATAAATAAAATAAAATAAAATAAAATAAAATAAAATGAAATAAAAACGTTTTTTAATTATTAAGAGTCAGTATGCGGTGCACCTAGTTTACGACCTCGTAGAAGGTTCTGACGTTTTAATTTGAAGTCAAGTCTCATCTCATCCCGCAAACCACCGTGCATATTCCATTGTTGTGTGGAGTCATTTGAATTTACAAGCGAAGCATTTTGAAAAAAACGAGATGCCGTATTCATAATAAACTGATCATCTATATACTGACAAAAAGTTGGTGACACAGTTTCAGTTTCATTTTCTGGCTCTGGCTCTGGCTCTGGCTCTGGCTCTGGCTCTAGTTCCACATGATCTACTTGTCGAGGTGGCAGTGGAGATGGTGACGATGATGATAGCTCAGTACTTAATTGGAACGGTGATGGCGTGGACAGTTGTTTGGTTCCGGTATGATTTGCAAAAGAAAATAAGTGTCTTAGTGATGTTGAGTGACTAGATTTCGTTAATTTGTTGGCTAGACTTGGATTACTGACATGTTGCGTTTCTCTTTTTGAAGAATCCGAAATATGAATTGCTAAGGATTGCTGCTGTTCGTTATTCATTTCGCAGATGCAGCTGTACTTTTTGATTGTTCATCGTATGAGACGAACGTTAACGATAACGAACGGGGAAAACAAATTAACGAAAAACGGGAAACGAGGGGTGAAATTTCCAAAAATAAAAGTATTACACGTGTGCATGTACAATGAAGTGCACCGACTTTTTTATAGAATCGGTGCACGTACAGTACAGTGTAACGCATGTAAGAATCTATTTTTAGATTTAATGTTTGCACAGCGATAGGCGATCACCCATGACTGTCCTGTTATTTGTTGCAAGTATAAGTCAGGTCAAGTCAAAGCCAATCGAAACCAAACCCAAACGAACTCAACCCATCATCCATCATCATCATCATCATCATTATCATCATCATCACCATCACCATCACCATCACCATCACCATCACCATCA
>JAULBU010038930.1:0-14890 GCA_032358235.1 Odonthalia washingtoniensis | reverse complement strand
GATCTAATTTGGACCTTCAAAGTTTGTTTACAACATGGAGTACAAGTAAAAAGCACATATAATATTGATCTTCCAACACTCGATCGTTACCTGCAAAATAATTATGAATTTTTGTTTTTATCAAATCTTTCATAGGAGCTGAAAGTAAAGTAGCCATTTCTTTGCGCTCTATAATTGAAGACTTTAGTTCCTCCCTGTCTAATAATTTCAGGCTTTCTTGTAGTTCAAATATCTTCTATTCAAGAACGAGACGACGCTAGTTTAAAGTTTGATATCGACTTAAGCCGTTCACTCATATTTTTCTGATTCACGTTGAAGTTCAATCTTGTCCTCATCTATTTTCAATCTTTTCGACTCGTACTCACACATTCTTTTAATATGATCATGTAGTATCTGAACATCACCATTATCCAAATCGAACGCGCAACATCTTGACACTGATCCAGCCCCTGCTACTGAATTATTTGAGGAGGATGTTGTTGTTTATTATAATAATTTTCGTTCAGGTCCTTTGAACTCCACCAACACAGCCCTATTTCTGATTTACTCACGAGATTCCTGTATCCTACGGTCCATCGTTGTTATTTCCTCCCGTTCAGTGCATCTTTGTTAATCCATCTAATCAACCGCCAGCACAATGTCATCCAACAATTTCTACCTCTCCCCTCTGATTTCTACAATACCAGAGGCGGATAAATTCTGTCTTATCGCTATTCGGTGGCCGGCAAGCGCTTTTTTGTACTGATGATTTAAGGTTTCAAATTTGGTTTTGTCGTTTCCAACCACACCTCACCCGTAATTTGGGGAAGGAATCGATTTAATACCCCCTCAAATCGATTCTGGCATTCTCCATGTCGGGTGAGGTGGGCATCGACATATACCACACACTTAAGTACGATAATATCCCAAATAGAACCGGACCATATTCTATTTTCCGTATCAAACCCGTAGACAATTTTTCCACCCCTCCACCACTTCCGTCTCTATTTGTAAGTACATTAATTTGTACCGCACCATCACCACTTGATTCTACAATATACACCTCACCTCCAGAATTTCCTGTAGTATTATCGGCCATCCACCTTATTTATTATTTGGCTTTGTGGTGAGGGTGAGGGTGATGTTCAAGTAAATAGGGTAACGTTCAATAAATTGGTGATTGATATTCGGTGGGTGATGTTCAAATATATAAGGTGAAGTTCAATAAATCGGCGATTGTTATTCGGTGGATGATTGATCAATTAAACTTTGTACCTTAGTTTGCTTAGCGGTGACGTTGAGAGTGATGTTCAATTACATAGTGTGAATTTTAATAAAACAGTGTTATTTTTCGTTTCGGTGACGGTGAGGGCGGGGGCAGAGGAAGGCGTAGGTAGCCGTGGGCGGTAGAAGAAGTGTACCGTTCTATTGTCATGAAGCGGTGCTTGAAAAGTTCGGTTGGCGTTGGGCGGGAGAAGAAACCTACGGATCTGTTGCTATGCAGCAGTAGTTGAAGAGTTCAGGTGTAGTTAGGCGGGAGAAGAAACCTACGGTTCTGTTCTTATGAGGCGGCGGTTGAAGAGTTCGGGTTTTTTGGGTGTTTCCGTTTTGCGGAAACAAATTAATAATTTCATCACGGCGAATCCTATTGGCGTTCCCAAGCCATTTGAAATTCACTTACTTTGATTTTAAGACGTGAAGTGAGAAGTGATTTTCCCGTTCTTTACTTGAAAATTACAGATGTACGATCTGTCGTCACATTTGAAAGTCATTTTAGATAATTCACTAAACAATAATCCTCTAATCACTCGAAAAAGTTGAAACGGATTTCGTGGCAATTGCACAAATACCATTATGATAGGCCATGATAGCAACCAAACCTTCTGTTCTACAAGAACAAGTTCTTTTCAAAAACGTAAATATTAATGTACGGCTGAAGAATTAATCGGAAATATTTTTTCTTGATTGATTCTCACCGTTATTGTTTCATTATTAGAAGCTCTACCATCTCCCCTACTTTTCATTTACGACCATTGTCTTGTCTGACATTCGACATCAAACCACCAGTCTTAACCGTGACGGCATTGTGACTGCGGGGGATGTGGTTGAACCGCAATAAGTACTACTCCCTCTTCATATTTCACAAACCTAATAAACAAACTATGTATAGCATAGAGTTGTGGTTGACTTGCGTCGGTAATCATTATCGATGGGAGGGCTACTAAATGTTGCCGGTTTTACATATTTACAGTTGTTGATATCGCAATAGACAATTGTTAGGGTTTTTGATGTTGATTATGTACCTTCTGTTACTTCTGTGGTAGTTTCTGAGAAGTTTTTGATGCTTGTTGGAGTGTTTTTTGGCTAGGCCCATGTTTTACTTGTGGCCAAGTGACAATTTTATGTGAAGTTTCATACTAGTAACATGTTTCTGTTTCTGGTCTGTGCTCGGTCAGATTTTCTGCTATTATCTCTTGCTTTCCTATTTACTGATGTGGTTAATTTCCTTCTCTTTGCTCAATTCTATTTCCGTTTCTTCTTACTACTATCTCCTCTTCATTTATGTTTTGATTTTCTTTTCAAATTCGTTCTTCTTGACCCATTTGAAATTTCATGTTGGTCACCAATGTCACTTGACCGATGTTTATATACATGTACATTACTCAACCGCACAACATCGTTACCAGCATCATCACCCACAACAATAGTACATGTTAAATATTTCATGTGATCCACGCAGCTGTTTACAGTTATTACTTGCAATAGTTACCATTACCATATTCCCCTGTTCCGAAGCGCGATCTATTCTTCTCTCCGTATTTTCCTTTCTTTCCGTTATTTCTTTATATTCTTCACTTACGGTCATCATTATCATTATCATCAGCATCACATGATCCCCTCAATAGTAAACTATTCCTAGATTCAATAGTTACCATTTCAGGGTTCCCTCATTCTGAAATACGATCTCCTTTCCTCTTTCTCTTTCTATTTCTCTTTTCCTTTCTTCAATTAGTTCATCATGTTCTTTACTCACCATCACTATTTTCATCATATTCATCATCATATTCATCATCATATTCATCGTTATATTCACATCTTCATCTTCTTCATCTTCTTCTTCATCTAGATCTTCATCAACGCTTTCATTGTCATCTTCATTTTCATCTTCATCTACATCTACATCATTATCTTCATCATAATCTTCATATTGGCTATCATCTCTTCATATTTATGTTCTTCATTGCCTTCTTCATTAACTTCTTCATTATCTGATTCATTACCTTTTTAATTATATTCATCGCTATCTTCATCAATATCTTCATAATCTTAATCATTATCTTCAAAGTCATCATCATCATTATCTTACATTGACAATTAATACAACCTCCACTACTACCCCCTCTTTCGCCTCTGCCACCTCTTCCTCCACCCCACCAACCCCGTCAATAGAAAAACAACGTAGCTCCACAGACATACAAAATGAAATAGAGCCGCCCATGCCAATAACAGCGAAATATAAATTTCCTACTAGAACACATGACCACAATACACATCGTCAGTCAGTTATATCACAAAATATTATGATCATATCATCTCATACGCTCTTTCATCTCCGCCGCAATTACATAATCTTCCAATAACGTCTACATAATCTGCATGATTGCGCCCACTACCATTAGCACTACATCGCTCTCCGTCTCCACATTCACATTCACTTCCAAAAACAGGAAGTCACAATACAATATTGCATATGTCGTTCCAATGATGGTCGACTATGTTGAGACGGCCCATTGATAATAGAGTGGTATGCGCGCATGAAACCAAAACGAATTTGTGACAACGAGCACGAAAAGCAAGGAGTAACATAACTGAGCAAGCCTAGTAATTCGTCTCTGTTACGTGGTATGGGAGAGGAAAAAATTGAACCATATTGTTATATCGGAAATTTAATACAGCTCAAACACGTGCAATTTTAAAAAAAGACAATCGCAGTGAATGTACTATCCTAAAATCAAAAACAAATACGTTCAGATGATTCTATTCCCATCATGCAATTCGATTTATATTTCATAACATTCTACCACATAAACATTTTGCATCATGCATAATTCCGTGATACTTCGGACTTAACGCATCAAGCGTACACCTCGAGTATTCACGGCTCATAAATTTTTTCATCTGAACATTTTCCATCTCATCGAACCGGTAGAATTATGGCTTAGAATTATGGCCTGAAAATTACTGAATATGGAGGATCAAAGAATCTAAAAATCCCCATCTCATCATTTTCACAACTCTAAACTGTAGTACCTCACAAGTGACAGGTATTGGTCACTAGCCGTACTAATTCCACGCTTTCCTTCCACTAGCCATACTAATTCCACCCTTTCCTTCCTCCCCCTCTCTCTTCCTGTATCCCTTTCTCCTCTTTCCATATGTTTAGTGCTTACATACCTGTAGACTTCGGTATACTGATCTGTAATTCACCAGAGTTTTAGAAAATCAATACCGTCTAGTCGGCTCCAACTGGGCGCCGACTAGGATGAGAATATTTTCCCTGGTAGATACTGAAGCCCCCATCTTTCCGAATATGACGACAACCTACTCGAGCAACCTCACTAATCTACCAACATCCGCCTACACCCGGACGGGTCTACAAAGATCCGGGCGTGCTCCCTCCACGTTAATGCCGTCCGAAAGGCACCATTATCTGTGTGAATCAATCTATCGTCCAACTTCCCTCCACCGTCTCCAAGGTATTTTTAAATTTCACCGTCGTGTCTATCTCGATCCTTTTCTCCGCTAATAACCATGTGAACATCCGGTACCCCCAATTCGCTACTGGTGGATGGTGTGGTACTACACAAACTCCACCACAACCTCGTTACCGTCCAGTAACCACTAATCCGCTACTGTCTGTATACTAATTTAGCCTTCCAGCCTCTTCCAACTACAAACAACAACAAAAGAAAATAAAAATGACAGCCCAGACCCCAACTTTATTCAACTGTCCTCGGATTTCCAACCTCTCCTCGGTGCCATCTCCGCTCTTCCGTTATAAGCATCCAAAGGAGAGTCTTATTCGGCATCCAATATTCCACCGTCCGCGGTCATTTGTCGCACGTTATCGGCGCCACCCAAGTGGTTTCCTCCTCCAACTCTTAGACATTTCCCGCCACTATTCCCTCGAGAAGTTTACCATTCGCCCTACCCACTCCGCTCATGGATATTGATGGAGTTACATCAAGCTCAACCACTCTTATGGCCCTCGGAGCCAGCCTACATCAGCCCTCAGCCGCTCAGGTCACATATGAACCCCACCAAACTGCCAAAGCGCAAACCGTTCTGTTGGGGAACGTTGTTCCACTGACTTTCCCGCTTGTTGGGCTACATGCCATTCGACACATATGCGTGAACATTATTGGAACAAGCGCCAGTGGCGTGCCGCATTGATTTGCTCTATTTGGAACTTCGCCATTTGGGCACAAATTTGCAAACCGAACTGGACGACGGTGTGCAACAGGATGAAATGATCCTGGGTCGCATCGAATCAATCTAAACTTCGCTGTTTCAGCTCGAGTCTAAGATGGACTCGATAAATAAAAGCGTTTCGTCTTTCACGGTGCCTCGAGTTTTGGATTTCATCCAACTCGAGAAACTTGTAACTGTAACCGAGGCGGGATGCCGTAGTGTGTGTGCCTAAAAGTCTCAAACTTTTGTTTTATATCGCGTTGATTGGCCGGATGCTTGAAAGCGCTGTATGCAGGAGGAGAATCCCCGAAAGAGAGTAAAATGAAATCAAAAAGAAATTTGATTGGCTGATCGGCAGCCAAGGAGAAAGGAGAGGGTGGGAGGGAGAAGCGTATGACTAACAAAATGTATGAGGCATCCGATTGCGCAAATAATGAACCGCTGCTTAGAGCATCTCCACCGGTAGACTGTAAAACAATAAAACTGTATAAATTTTATGAAACGTGTTGAAAATTTATTGGTTGTCCGTATCAAGGTTTGTCCGTAAAACGTCTTACAAAATTTATCTCCAACGGCAATTATTTCTAGATGAAATAATTGAGGGCTGACCCTCTCGAGTGTCGGTTTGCACAAAATTCACAGCAAACATCACCAATCAGCATGGACGGGTCAGGGGAAGACAACTCATCTGCATCATTTACGACCACTATCGTGGCTTTACTATCCATGAGGCAGCGACAACTGCGAAAACGTGTTCGATCGCGCGGAGGTTCAGTGCGCGGTAGGGCAGCAAACAGAAACATTGGCAGAGTCGCTGCCGGTGACAGACTGAATTATTGCTACTTACTTGACCAGTCCAAACCGAATACTGAATCTGGAGGCAACGGACCACCTTTAATGAAGCGGAATTCGAACGGCACTTCCGAATGCCGCATTCAGTATGTCACAGGGTAAAGGAAGGGGTGTTGGAGGTGGAAAAGTATTTTAAAGAGGGGAATGATTGTGTATGGAATAGGTCAGCAACTACAGACCAATATCTGGTAGGCGCACTTCGACAATTGAGTTTATTAACTACAGCGCGCTCTTTGTGCGTGCTATAGTTACTGAATTTGAAGACGAGTATCTTGGTCGTCCTACGCCTGATGACGCTAATATGCTAATGTAAATACATGCGAAGGTATGATTTCCAGGAGCTTTGGGACCATTGAATTGTTCGGGATGGAAACTGCATTGTGGTTTAGTTTCTGATCAACGAAGAAACATTGGGAATTCATCCGCTCCAGAGATACGACTTGAATCAATCTTTGACGATCGTCTGTGGATATGGCAGCTAAAATTCGATTTCCCGAGAGCGATGAATGATTTAAATATATTATATTGCTCTCCATTGTTCACTGATGTTCAAGCAGGGAAATGGCCGCCATTTAAACCTAAATTTACCATTGCTGGAAGGACAATAGATTGGTTCTACAGGGTCGTGGACGGGATATATCCGACGTTTCACATAATTTTGAAAACCATTCAAATTCCAACGATGAAGAATGAGAAAACGTTTCCACAAGCACATTATTTCTTCAAGAAAGGTTTTGAAAGAGTATATGCGGTTTTATTTATTCGTTGGTACATTCTGGCGATCCCATCGAGGATTTGGTATACGGAGGACATGGACTTTACTGTTCGGGCATGTGAAATATTGCATAATATTATTATTGAAGAAAGGGATGGGGATGGAGAAATGGTAACTACATATATACCGTGATCGTTGATCCCAATGCACAAATTGTGCCACGAAAAAAATGTAGTTACCAAGTAACCCTTACGATGCAGTGGACTTTTACAGGGAACTAGTGGACCGGATTAATAATAATCGAGACCATGAAATGCTAACAAATGCACTGGCTCACGCTATTTGGAATAGACATGGAGGTGGATGTAGTGATGAATCCATAGATAATCATTTGGAAGATGTTGATGGATGAACATCAGCTTTTTCATCATCCACGCAGAATGTTGACTTGGAATATTTTCCTCATCATCCATCAACTTTCGAAGGCGTTTCACTTTGAGAGCTTTGCGGTACCGTTGACTGTCCTCATCATCTTCATTAAATAATAACTTTACGGCTTCCAGTTCGTCCTTTTCCTTGCGAAGAACATAATCACGTTCATAAATGTTAACCTCTTTCTTTGAACATTCACTCGCTGCATCAACCGTATCTTTTTTTGCAACTTTGAACCCTGTAGTCCACTTGTCCAATGCTTCTTTGATTGGATCATCCTGACACTACGCCTCTACTTTAGCCTTTTGGCAGCCTTTGCTGTCTTCACACCCAAGGAACGTTTGCTACTTTCTGAGGAACTTGCCGTTACACTTAAAACCTGAGATGGTACGTCTTTTGCAGTCACTGAAGATACATTATTTGAAATTGCATTATTAGCTTCTGAACGTCCCGCATGATCACTTTCATTATTCGGAGAAAGTGGTCTCGGTTTGTGTAATTACCACAGGATCCAGTTCGTTCGTGCTCTGTACCAACGAGTCCAACGTCTCAGGGTATGGAAACGTTTTACCTATGAAGTAGGTGGGGTTTCTCGTTACGTCATAGAAATGTGACACTTTAATCAGCTAGTTGTACATACCAGTAGCACATTTCGTTCTCATTCCCTCATCCGGATTACCCTTGAAGTTGTGATTGTCAACAACGCGTAGATAACCCTTCAACTTTCGACATGCTGCCAATCCTTTTTGAGATTGCTCAGATATGCTCCTCCCTGAACGTCCATACCAAACTTTCGTTTTGTCACGATTATCAATTTCGGGGTACTCCGAGAAGTAACCAAAGTAGTCGGTCAAACTCCGCTTTCAGTTGCATGTGCAAGTCCGACTTCCGCTGCCTTGAGCCGTTCATCGCGGCATCAGTAAGCCGCAACGCAGCCCTCACAGCAACCAAAGTGTCCAAGTCCCTCCACTGTGGCTGTTTGCCACGACACGCTTTCGGACTGCTTTCGGAAAATATGGTTGGTGTTTCTATTTGTTGAAGACTTGAGCAGAAGTGAATAACTGAGGAAAATGTTTCAATTTGAAATCTGAAGAGATGACCACTTTAAAAAATATATTTTAGAGATATTTTTAGCGTTCCGAAAGTACATATGGAGGCTTTTATCGTTATCGATACACCGTTGGAGATGTGAAAATTAATTTTCCCTTAAAATTCGGATGTAAAAATTTAAAAATTTCCGGTTAATTGTTTTATAGTCCACCAGTGGACTGTAAAACAATTAATCGGGATTTTTTTAATTTACAGTCCATCGGTGGAGATGCTCTTTAGTAGTCAAAGCGTTGCCGACGGTCGTCGCAAATAGACATCATGCAGTAGGTTGCCCAATCACCGGCCAGAAATATTATAGGTGTGATCGAGATACAGAAGCGTATATATACAGTAGATCAATTTTACACCATGGTAGAAATACAACAATAATATTGTTTGAGATATTTTAGGCTTTAAGGTGCGGCAAATTTCAGTAAACATTCCTGTGAATAATGAGCAAATCAGTACAGTAACATGACCACCAGTACTGTACGTGCAAGAACCTGTGTGCAAAGAAAATGAACATTGCTGTTCATGGTTTTCCCAACCCACAGTAATTGTCGAAAACCATCTCCGTCTTTCTCACACTCCATATTTTCAGCCTCCTTCTTTTAAGGCTAACTTGAAAGAAGGGGGCTAAAGATGAAGCAAAAAAATCACGCACACTAGCGTCCCTCTTCCCATACCTCGCCACAACTCCAATGCTGGGCGTCTATGAACATGTGGCACCACAGACAGAAAGACCATTCGAAAAACAAGGTCACGGAGCGGGCCTAAGCTTGGCTTCGTGTCACTGAAATCATGTCAAGAAGATGGAAGAGACGTGGAAGAGGGTAGAAACAGTCAGTTCAATCTATCCTGTTTTGTATAAGCAGACTGAGTGTCCACATCGAACAATAGGATTTGCTGCTTCAACGCGTTCAAGAAATGAAGGCAAACAACTGGTATGAAAATTTTATGTTGATGGCAGACGATCAACTGCTATTAAATTTCATAATTTTTCGTGAGAATATTCCCCAAATTGTGGAAGCTGTCACCAATTCCGTTGGTTCTGGGAAAATAAGTCAGACTGAATATGCTACGACCCCTCTTTTTACTACACTTATCATTTTAAGACTCCTAGTATCACCTTCTAGATGGGTAGAATTAGAACTGCTTTTTGGACAACACTCTTCCCAACTCTCAGAAATTTTCTGGGAAGGAATTTAGGGCATGATTGATAATCGTGATCACCTCCTCACTGGGTCTATTTATAGTGAGTTTATGACGGAATATGCAGCTTCACTTTCCTAATCTATAAACTAAAAGAGTGAATATTTCGTGAATTGCGTTGGTTTTATCGACGGGTCAGTGCTCGTAATTGCGCGCCCTTGAGACAGTGCTGTCCAAACAGCCGCCTACAACGGACACAAGCGTATACATGCGCTTAAGTATCAGACTATTACACTTCCTAATGGTCTTATTTTACATTCAATTGTGCCGCTTGAAGGATGCAGAAATGATTGGGCACTTTACGAGAATAGCGGCATAGAGGATCAAATGGAGTCAATGATGGTAATAAATGGCACACAGTACTTCATACACGGTGATAGTGGCTACAATTCTCGTGCCTATCTCGACGTTCCTTTTTCAGGATCCAACCTGGCAGAGGCTCAAAAAGCTGCAAATTGTGCAACTGCAGCAGTGAGGTTAACTGTAAAGTGGATTTATAAAGAGGTGAAGTTATACCGGATTATCATATACTTTAAGAGAAAAGGAAACTTGAAGAAGCTCCTGTGTGTTTATTATATATCACTGCCATGTTACTAACAAACTTCCTCAATTACCTTTACGCAAACACGGTTTCACAATACTTTAAGTTCCATCCTCCATCTTCAGAAAAGTGCCTTCTTCATTAATATTAATCCTTGTTATTACTAGGAGTGGCGACTAGAAGTTTCATTTTCTCAATTTCAAGTCTGTCACAACATTCATGTTCCGCCTTTCGCTGTTCTCTTTCCAGCGTTTTCTCACGGGCCCTTTCTTCACGCTCCGATTGTGCTTCTTTCCTACCATCTTCACGATCCGCATTCCTTTCCTTCCTATAATCCATTCTATCCAGTTTTTCTTGCTCATACTTTGCACTTTCCACCTCTAATTGCTTTTCATCAAGTAGTAGTTGAGCAGTTTCTGACTCCTTCATCTCAGTTGCGAATCTTTCCACACCAACCTGGAATCACACTGCGATGATACTGTGGGTTTTACGTCTTCTAGACGGAGTTAGTACACTTTCCACATTGTCTTCTTCATCACCATCTCCCATATCTATGAAATTTCTTCCTTCGTTGACACTCATGCCAGCACCAGAATTTGATTCACTGTTCTGTATATTACCGTTGTTAGGATTTTCGTTTTCTAAATTTCTACTTTCTCTTCGCTCCATTGACATCCTTACAGAAGATTCTCCAGCAGAGATGCTTTTCTTTTCCCTGTTAGAAAGAGTGACACTTTCCGCTCTGTCCGCAAGATCGCTCTCGTTTCTCGCGTCACGCATCATTGAAAGTAGTTCTTCACATTTCGTGACCTCACTCCCAATGCCAGACATAACGCGATTTCGGTTATCTGTAGTATTGTATTGCTTATGTAGTAACTCATACCTATCCTGAACCTTCTTCCAGTTCGTGGAATTAGGTAAAGATTCGTTTTTATTAAGCTCCTGTGCTACTATTTCAAATTTGTTTTATTTTTTGCCGTACCGTGTGACATGTGTATCAGCTGAGAACACCTCCTGCAGCAGACATTGGTAATCTTCGTAGGAAAATACTGTCTTCCTACCACTGCGGCCTGTGATAGCGCTGGAAGATCGTATGTTTGGAGCTGTGCTAATCACAATGGAGCATGTGTTTGGTACTGAGACGGGGGGGAGTTATAGCACGGTTTGTTATAGTAGGATTTGTGGGATATGCAATTGTGTAATTTGCAATAGAGCTATTTCCTAAAGGATTTATTACAGGATGGCGTGTAGAAGTATTCGTAATAGTGGGGTCCGGGCTAATGTTTGAAACATGATCATCGTATGGGTTTGGGGTAGCGGTTCTCACTTGTGAGAACGGGGCGGCGGTAGTGACATGTTGGTCATCGTATGGGATTGCGGCGGCAGTGCTCACTTGTGAGATTGGGCGGCGGTACTAGTAGTGACATGTTGGTTTGGGGCGGCTGCACTCGCGTGTGGGAATTCGGCGACGGTAGTAGTTGGATTAGGTGTATCAGGAACGGTGTTTCGAGCGTTGTTCATCATGTTGATGGAATGGCAAGTGCGGTCTCATAAGAAAAACATTAAACGCGGGAGGCTAGGTACAGAAACGTTTTATGTAACTAGCCTCCCCCGCAGGACGGTGGTCTTTAAATTTTTCTGTTTTCTTTGAGTATGTCGCGTGGTATCTCTCCCACAATTACGGAATCTGTTTTACCCAACAACTAAAAATTTGTACAGTATCGATAAAAAAACCCGGGCCATATTTTTTGATTATCTATCTTCTGACCTTACCGTCTGTCATTCTGGTTTGTCGTTCTCAAAAATCGACGACGATTGTCATCGACTTACCAAATTGGAAACGGTGAACACTCAAGGCACATTTGTTCCACGTCCCTTCCAACGCCGATCGCACCCTTCCCCACGTCATAGATACAAGGTCTCACAACTAGTGCAGAATACAGTCATCGTAAAATAGGTTGCCAAAACTTTTTTTTTTTTCGAAAAAGAATAAAGTGAGTAATCAAGAGCAATGGTGCAAAAATGATGCCCCCCTTCAAATCTCATTTTTCAGTTTTGGGAAACAACCAAGTTGACAAGCTTGTTCGGCACATAAATCTCCTTTCGAATCGTCACTCCAGTCAAATGTTTCGCGACACTCTCTGTTTCTTTAGCTTTTTGCAAAATATCTTCTTTCGTCGCACTTGTTGCAACCTGCATCTTACTTCTTATTTTCCCATTAACTTGAACGACGATTAATTTGGAATCTTCAACGTCAAATTCTTTTCTATATTCTGGCCACTTTACATGTGCCAGTGACTCCGTTTCTCCCATTCTGCTCCAAAGTTCTTCTGCGATATGAGGAGCAAATATGCCCAACATTGACAGGAGCGGTGTTAAAGTTTCTCTCGGTCTCTTCTCCCATTTCATTATCTCATTAACATATTCCATCATCCCTGCAAGTGCAGTATTGAATCGAAGTCCTGCAACATCATCAGTTACTCTTTTAATAGTTTGATGTAATACTTTCAACTGTGCTGCCGTCGCTGCTTCATTACTCGTTTGGCAATTCAATGAATCCGGTTTAGAATCATCAACAATTAAACGCCACACTCGAGCAAGGAATCTACACATTCCGTGTACTCCTTTTGTGCCCCAAGGTTTCACTTGTTCCAATGGTCCCATGAACATAAGGTAGCACCGAAGAGCATCAGCACCATATTTCTCTATAACAGAATCAGGATTCACCACATTACCTCTACTTTTTGACATTTTATGTGCTCTAGATGCCACACGCACTCCTGTCGCATCTTTCAATTCAAACACATCACCAACCTTCACAACGTCAACACCGTCCACAGTAACACCCTCTACAGCAACTCCATCACTTACCCTAACCCCATTCAAAACATCGACATCAGATGCAGAAACCCATTCATTACTATCTACTACCCGATACACAGTATGCTCAACTTCTCCAAGAATCATACCTTGATTCACAAGTCGTTGAAACGGTTCTTTCGTTGACACAACTCCAACGTCATATAATACCTTATGCCAGAATCTAGCATAAAGTAAATGTAAAACTGCATGTTCAACACCACCGACGTATAAATCGACAGGCATCCAATACTTTTCCAACTCTTTATCCACTGGAGCACCTACATTGTCAGGATCTATGAATCTTAAGTAATACCAACATGAGCCAGCCCATTGTGGCATTGTGTTTGTTTCTCGTCGTGCACCAGGTATAGCATTTACCCAATCCTCAACATTAGCTAATGGACTGTCACCTGTACCACTAGGCTTGAATGAAGTTACATCCGGTAGTTTAATAGGTAAGTCTGATTCTGGTACAGCTTGAGGTTCATCATCGACAAATATGATTGGAAACGGTTCTCCCCAATAACGTTGTCTTGAGAATAACCAATCACGCAACTTGTAATTCACGACGCGTTTCCCCAGACCTGCACTTTCTAAATGATCTAGAAGTTTCTCTTTTGCTTCACATGCACGCATACCATCCAATTGTATCCCACCTGCATCACCCCATCCAATCATTTCACCATCGCCTGTAAATGCACCTTCAGTATTTTCACCCTCTTTCGCCTTGATAACAGGTTTGATTGGAAGTTGAAACGTAGTCGCAAATTCATAATCACGTGTGTCGTGTGCAGGAACAGACATAACCACACCTGTACCATAAGAACCTAATACAAAGTCACTCACCCATACAGGAACAACATCACCATTCATAGGATTAATAGCAGTCGCGCCAGTCCATACACCAGTCTTTGTCTTTGCAGCACCTTCTCCAGTACGTTCCCTGTCACTTTTTCTAGTTGCTACTTCCACATAATTACGTACAGCCTGCCATTGTTCCTCAGAAACAAAGTCAAACAAATTTGGAAGTTCGGGTGCCACTACAATATATGATACACCACATATTGTTTCAGGCCTTGTCGTGAACACCGTGAGTGCAACATCGGTTTCCGTCGTGTTGAAGACTAACTCCGCACCAACACTTTTACCAATCCAGTTTCGTTGCATATCCTTGACATTTTCAGGCCAGTCCACATCATCAAGGTCTTCCAGCAAACGCTCGGCATACGCCGTAATTTTTAACACCCATTGTTTCATTTGTCTTCTTTCTACATGATGTCCACCACGTTCTGATAATCCATCAATGACTTCTTCATTCGCCAATACTGTACCAAGAGCAGGACACCAATTCACAGGTTTGTCATCGAGATAAGCCAATCCACGTTCCCAAAGTTTTAAAAAAATCCACTGTGTCCATTTGTAATATCCTGGATCTGTCGTTGATATCTCTCTTCCCCAATCATAACTAAAACCCAAAGCTTGTAACTGTGAACGAAAGCGGTCGATATTTTTCGCAGTCGTTATTGAAGGATGTGTACCAGTCGAAAGAGCGTATTGTTCTGCAGGCAAACCAAATGCATCCCAACCCATTGGATGTAGCACATTATGACCGAGTTTTCGATGGTAACGTGATAAAATGTCTGTTGCTGTATAGCCTTCTGGGTGTCCAACATGAAGACCTGCACCAGAGGGATATGGAAACATATCTAATGCATAAAATTTTGGTTTCGAAGTGT